>JABTTQ020003142.1:0-267473 GCA_016081115.2 Rehmannia glutinosa | reverse complement strand
ACTCAACAAGAAGGATTTGTTGATAACACTCTTCCTACACATGTTTGCAAGCTCAATAAATCTCTATATGGACTTAAATAGGCACCTCGAGCCTGGTTTAATAAGTTGGAACAATTTTTGTTGGATCAAGGTTTCTCACATTTACGTATCGGATAATTCCTTGTTTTTAAAAGAATTTGAGGAAGCTCCTACATGTTAGCATCTATGTTGATGATATCCTCATCACGGGTGCTCTGCGATGCTATTTTTTGAGTTGATTAAGGTTCTTGGTCTTGATTGCCTTGAAAACACTCTTGTGAGAAGTGCACTATTTTCTTGGTTTTGGAAGTTACTCAAACATCACAGGGGTTGGTGCTCACTAAACCAATATATTAATGATTTCTTGAATAAAGCAAACATGTCTCTTTAAGGCCCTATCTACACCTCTTAGTACCACTCACAAAGTTGTCTCTTGGAGATAAGTAAACCTTTGATAATCCAACCATCTGTCAGTACCATTGGAGCTTTGCAATACTTAACTCTCACCAGGCCGGACATTTCATTTGCGAAGTCAATCGTCTCGGTCCATATCTCCATGCCCCACCTTGAACATTTTGGACAACTTGCAAACACTTTTACGGTATCTTAAAGGTACTAGCAATCTTGGGCTTACCTTTTTACCCCCGCACACGTATGTTGTTAGAGGCTGCTCGGATGCTGATTAGGCGGTAATTTAGATGATAGGAAGTCAACTGGAGGGCATTGTATTTTCTTGGAAAAAATGTGTTGACATGGAGTTGAAAAACAATCAGTGAGTTTCTCGGGTAGTGCGGAATCGGAGTATCGCTCTCTAGTCGATACAACTACGTACATTATCACGGCTACATTCTTCTTCTTAAAGAGCTTGGGGTTGTTGTTGAGTCACCTTTTGTTATGGTGTGACAACATGAGTGCGGCGCTGCCGTGGCGGAAGAATCCAGTGTTTCATGCGAACGAAACACATTGAAATAGATGTTCACTTTGTGCGCCAAAAATTCTTCTGACGAGATTGAGGTTCGGTTTATTCATTCAAGACCAAAAGAAAGCAGACTTTGTTTACAAAGCCCCCGTGCTCTTCTTGTTTTTCCATGTTGTGTAACAAATTATCTCTCACTCACCTACGACTCTCTTGGATCGATCCCAGAAGGGGAAGTATTGTAGTGTTAGTTAAAAGCGATTAAGAAGTCTGTCACACGAGTTAGAGAATTAGTTATTTTTTTGTTCAGCTTACTGTTACTTTAAGCCTTGTATATAAACACCAATGCCTTGGTCATTCAATAATAATTCAGTTTCTATGCTTTTACATTTCCTTCTAGTATCTGTTAATTACACAAAGACAAGAAGGCATATAAGCATGCCTCACCCCGAAATCAAAAAAAAGAAAGAAACACATTACAGCAAACTTAATTTATCGTAACACATATATTTGGAACTATACCACACACGGTTTCAGACCACATCAACCTTCCATGAGCATATACCTCTCTTTGATGATGGAGTTGTAAGGTTCTGACACCTACTCTGAAAATGAAAATCCACAACATCAATTGTTAATCATCATTTTTCATTAGTGATAATTACGAAAAGGCAAAAAAAAAATTGGTCCTCTAACTAACCATGCTTTGAGATTCCGTCTTTTATTTTTACTTTTAACAAATAGTCTTTATTCTAAACAAAAAATTGAGATTTGGTCTCTCACCTAAAAGCATGTAATTTTGACTGTTAAGGCTGATTTGGCATTTTATTTTCAAAAATTTTAAATTTCATTTAAAAATGTAATATCTAATCTTACATGGCATCATAGTTGGCTTAAAGGAGGAAAATTAATTACATAAAAGAAAATTTTTGAAAAATCTGAAAAAAATTATCTAACAATCCTAAAATTGTTTTAAAAAATTTAAAATTATTGAATTTTTGTAACAAAGTTTTAAAAAATTAAAAAAATTATTTTAATATCTCTAATTAAAATATATAAAATCTGATATTTTCTTTAAAAAACTAGCAATAGTATAAAAAAATCAAAACTATTTTAAAGTTACAAAAAAATATGAAAATTGTTAAAAAATATATAAACTGTTTCAAAAAATCTGAAATTTATTTGAAATATTGAAAAATATTTTAGTTTCAAAATAAAAAAAAAATCAAAATTATTTTGAAAAGTTGTTTTTAAAGTAAAAGATTTTAAAAATCTAAAATTTGTTTTAAAAACAAAAACTTTGTTAAGAATCTAACAATTATTTGAAATATTAAAATATAAAATTAAAAAAGCTGAAAATTGTTTTATAAATATGAAAATGGATTAAAAACAAAGACTTTTGAAATCTGACAAATAAAATCGAATTTGTTTTATAAAATAAAAAAAGAGTGAAAACATAGAATTGTTTCAAAGAACTATAAATTATTTTAAAAATCCGACAATTACACGAATATGTTAAAAAATCTAATTTTTGAACAAATTTCAGATTTTTCTTTGATTTTCAGTTTTTTTACATAACTCAGATTTGTAAAAAATCTAATTTTACATAATTGGTGCAATTTTAAGATTTTTTAAAAGAATTTTTAGTTTTTAAAATAATTCTAATTTTTTACTCTTTTTTATAAACAAATTCAGATTTTGTTTTTGTAAAAATTTCAAGAGTCTGTGTTTTTAATCCATCTTCAGATTTTTAGACAAATTTTCATATTTTTTAAAAAAATTCAGCTTTTTTTAATTTTATATTTTAATATTTCAAATAATTGTTGGCTTTTTAACAATTGTTTTTAGTTTTTTAAACAAATTTTCAGATTTTAAAACATCGTTTTGTTTAAAAACACCTTCTTCAAAATAATTTTGAGTGTTTTTAGTTTAGAAATTAAAATATTTTTCAATATTTCAAATAAATTTCAGATTTTTTAAAACATTTTATAGTTTTTTTTTTAACAATTTTCATATTTTTTGTAATTTTAAAATAATTTCGATTTTTACTATTTTTAGTTTTCAAAAAATTATCAGATTTTATATATTTTATTTTAGATTTTAAAATAATTTTTTTGAATTTTTTAAAATTTGTTACAAAAATTCAAATAATTTTTAAATTTTTAAATGAATAATTTTCAGAATTTTCAAAATTGTTTTTATTTAATTAATTTTCCCCTCATTTAAGCCAACTAGGATGTCATGTAAGATTAGATATTGTTTTTTTAAATGAAAATTAAAAATTTTGAAAAAAAATGTCAAATTAGTCGAACAAGTCAAAGTTACCTATAGGCGGATTTCGGCAGAAGAGGACCAAATCTCAATTTTTGTTTAGAAAAAGGACTATTTGTCAAAAAAAAAAAGGATGAAATCTCAAAGTGGGGTTAGTTAGAGTACCAAAAAAATTGCCATTACGAAAACCATCCCTAAGGTTTGGGGTGATTAAAAAAACCCAGAGAAGTTTCAAAATTATAAAAAAGTCCTCTTCATGTTTGATTCTATCTTTGGTACAAAGGGATAACATGTAATATTTTGCAAATATAGAGAGGGGAGGTTAAAATGAGACCACATATTATAGTGAGGCAGTGTGACTCGTCTCAACCTCCATTATCTACATCAATGGCTAAATCAAATCCGTTAAAAAAATAAATAGGGGTTAAAATTACATTAAATATTTAATTAATGAAAATAAGAGTATAATTGTCAAATTAACCAAGTGGGGGACCATCCAAATATGGAATCGAGTTATTAGGAGAAAATCACGTGAGGGAGAGAGAAAATCGCGAGAGAGAGAAAATCGCGCATGTGCTCGCCTACGCAAGATCACTTTAATACACTTATCATATATTTGTTGAACACTATTTTCTGCATATTAAAATGGTCAAACAAAAATATGTGGGGGCCGTGAATCAAGGAATCGATTATATATATAGAGAGAATCACGCCATTAACATGCGGACCGTGATTAAGTAAATCAATTATAGAGAGAGAAAATCACGCTCATTATTGTCTTTTTATTTAGATATATTTGATGTACATTCGATGACTATTTTGTTTATTTTAACGTTATTTTTCAACGTATTAAAAACGGTCATATTAAAAAATATGTCGGGGAAAAAGTGGATTAAGTAAATCAATTAGAGAGAGAGAGAGAGAAAATCACGCTCATTAGTGATGTATATTTAGCATATATTTGATGTATATTTAATATTATTTTCTTTGTATATTTAATATAATTTTATTGCATATTAAAATGGTTAAACAAAAATATAAATATACAACAAAATACATATAAGTATACAACAAAATACATATAAGTATACATAAAAAACATAAGTACACTGCAACATAAATACATACATAAAAATTAACTACTTATACAACAAAACGATATAAGTATACATCAAAAATATTTAAGTGTACATTAATCCTAATGCTGCTTCCTCTCGTAGGCCTGGTTTTTCTCTACGTCGTCAACATCGATTCTTTACTGCCCTCCAATCATGTATTTTATTCTAAAACGCGAGTAAAATTCATAACTTGAGAAGTCTGCAACAATATTTCGAAGTCCTCCAATGGTTGATGCGAACACGATGAACACTCAATAAATATACATGCCTGAAATACACAAGATTTAGTTTTAGTATATTTTGCAGTAATGATGAATTGTAAAAAAATAATCTTGTCACTAATTGTCATCCCCAGTGAGAAAATGAAGTAGGTATTAATATACTTACCCAATTAATAAACCATGAGCGGCTGAATCGTTGTGGTTTCATAAGTTTCAGCCATATTATGCTAGAGCTGCAGATATTTTAATTTCAACGTATGGTTAGATACTGTATTAACAAAACCCTTGGATGTTTCAAAGTTACAAAATTAAAATGATATTATGTAATTGTGTAATGACAATCCTCGTCCTTTTCAGCTTTAAAATAAATCTAAAATGATTATTAAATTAGAAAAATTCCAACCATCTAAAATTGGAGATTTGTGTAGGATTAGTCCACACTGTCTCATTTCTAATTATGTGGTATTCCGTTTGATATTCCTATAGAGGGTGTTTGAAATTTTTTGCTTATGAAGGAGTGCAAAATATAAATTATGTAATAGAGAATCAAACAAAAAGAATTAAGGGACAAGTAATAATCAAATGCAAGAACGTATATTTGATAGATTATATACCTTGTAAGCATTGCAATGTTTCTTCGGACAGAGCAAAGTTGCATATATCTGCAGCACTACTCAGGACCATAGATGAATTTTGTCGCTCAACACGGTCAAGAAAAGAGAATTCAGGTGAGCAGATGCAGGCGAAGTCGAATTCATCGGCTTTTTTGCAGCATTCCTCAATCGAAGATTCCGAGGAGCACCTCAAAGCAATGTTTGTAACATTGTTCCTGATACTACTTAGGGAACAATTTGATGATATTACCTGAGCCTCGGCGCAATAACCACCACTAACACTAGTGTTATTGCGGTTATTGAAATTTTTTCATATCAAGAATAGTCATTTTCAATTTTTCTTAGTAGATATAATTGTGTGTGTGGTGTTGTTAGGCAGTCACCACAAATTAGCAAAAAGTGGTTGGCCAATTTTTCAATATGACTGTCCAAGTGCAAAAGGACAATTCACATTCAAGCCAACTTTTGTGACTTTTTCATGGAAAAAGGAAATTTGTGACTGATTTCTTTGAATGGGTTTTTGAAACCAGAGCCATTTTCTCTATAAATAGAGAGGCAAGGAGCAGAGGAAATCATGGCAAGCAGGCATTTGCTTGGCTATTCAACCAGGTGGAGAGGAAAATTGAGTGTACACACAGGAAGATCAATTTGGGTGAGTCAAATTGTGATAGGTGCGGGAAACACTCAGGTATTTTTCTCTAACACATATGGGTTGGGGAGAGTGTTCTTTGATAATAATGTAAAGTGGTTGTCTGAAAGTCTTTTTATTCTTGAGTTTGGTTTATAAACTCCAAGGGGTGTATTTTCTTGTACTAAAAATTCTTTATTAGTAAACACGGAAACTCTCGTGAGACGTATTCGGGTTTCTTAACCACGAGAACAATCTCTCGTGTGCATTTATTTTTTGTTGGTGTCATTTATTTTTATCATTAACTTGTTGGTGTGATTTGTCGGGTATTCCACATATATCAAATCTCGGACCGCGACACGCTCCATTGCGCCCAACAAGTGGTATTAAACTACTTGGTAACTTTCGGGCAAGGTAGAAAATTGATATTTGATTTTTTTTAAGATGGCCACGCCATTTGCAGTGGAAAATCCAATCAGGTGCAACAATTTGACGGCAAAGGAAATTTCACTCCTTGCAATATATAGGGTGAAGGATCTCCTAGTTCAACAGGGCCTGGCAATGGCGTTGAATGGAATAAAGGAAAAATTGATGCCGGTCCAAAGGTGCGCAAAGGGGGAAAATGCGGATCAACTCGGAAAAGTTGGTGTAGAGGTTGAGGAAGAAGATAAAACCCCTTTTACTTACTTACCTCTTATCCCTGATTCATATGATAGTCTGTGATGACGTTGTTGTATGCGGGAAAGACACACTGGACCTGGAGCATATATAAAAAAAGCATCGGTGTTGTCCCAAAAAAATTGCAAACCAGGAGAAGGGACATGGATATGCTTTGGTTGCTTGGGAATGAATCGGAAATGGGAGAAAATCGGTGGTGGATCTGACCCGAGGTGGTCGATTCAGAGACCAGGAAAGGGTATTGTATGCTTTCGTTATCACAAGAAACTCACGTTAAAAGAAATTATCCTCGAAGAAAGAAGGATGATATCGGTGGCGGGTGGCGGTGGTGATGATGCATGATAGATGGATGGAGATATCTCACGGTCTCCACAGGATTGATAATTCTTCTTGAGATTGATGGATTTTAGATTCGTGATGTATAATGCATGTGTACTCTAGAGTGATTATTTTGATTTACTTCAATTGGAGAGGCGTAAAACTTTGTCATCGGGTGATGGTTCTCTACGGAATCATGAGATTGGGGTGGTGAAAATCAAAATGGGTGATGGAGTGGACCGTCTTTTAGGTGGTGTGACTTATGTCCCAAAGATGCGGAGGAATCTAATTTCCTTGAGCCAAGTGGATTCCAATAGTCGATATTCGGTTGGAGGTGGAGTCTCAAAGTCACACATGGCGAGAAAGGGTCTGGGTGAGAGAGAAGTATCGGAATTTGTATCGTCTGCGGTGACCTCGAAGGATTACCGAAGTGGAGTGCCTTTGGAAGGCTTCCGGAAGCGGACGGGTGTGAGGGAAATCTGCTGGGTGAGAGGATGATTTGAGGTCGTCCCTCTCGCCATCCAACTAGTGGTGTAGATTTGGATCGCACATGTTTATTGACCGATTGAATCGGTGGAGTTAGGACCTTGCGATTCGACATGTGCAGGGACTAAAGGTCAATGGTGTTTTCTATGTTTTGGGTTTGCGAGTGACGATATTTTGTGGTGGAGGTGGAGATTGTCAGGGGCGACCACCACAAATTAGCAAAAAGTGGTTGGCCAATTTTTCAATATGACCGTCAAGTGCAAAAGGACAATTCACATGGCGAGCCAACTTTTGTGACTTTTTCATGGAAAAAGGAAATTTGTGCACGATTTCTTTGAATGGTTTTGAAACCTTGGGCCATTTTCTCTATAAATAGAGAGGCGAGGAGCGAGAGAGAAATCATGGCAAGCGGGCATTTGCTTGGCCATTCAACCGGGTGGAGAGGAAAAATGACTCTGTACACACTGGAAGATCAATTTGGGTGAGTCAAATTGTGATAGGTCTTGAGGAAAAATACTCGGGTATTTTTCTCTCGGAAACTTTACATATGGGTTGGGTAGAGTGTTCTTTGATAGCTAGTAAAGTGGTTGTATGAGAGTCTTTTATTCTTGGGTTTGGTATATAAAACTCAAGGGTGTATTTTTTGTATCGGAAAATTCTTTATTAGTAAAGAACTAAACTCTCGTGAACGTGGCGAGTTTTGCCGAACCATATAAAAATCTCTGTGTGCATTTATTTTCTTCGTTGGTGTCATTTATTTTTGCCATCAACTTGTTGGAGTGATTTGTCGGGTATTCCGGATAAATCAAATCTCGGACCGCGATACACCTCCATTGCTAACAAGTGGTAAAGCAGAGCTACTTGGTAACTCGGGCAAGGTAGAAAATTGAGATTTGATTTTTTGAGATGAATCGTGGCGTGCAAATCCATTCAGGTGCAACAATTTGACTGGAAAAGGAATTTCACTCCTTGGCAATAAAGTGAAGGATCTCCTAGTTTAACAGAGTGCAGCAATGGCGTTGAATGGAAAGGAGGAAAAATTGTCGGATATGAAAGGTGCGCGATTGGAAAATCTGGATCAACCGGGAAACGTTGGTGTCACGGGTTGAGGAAGAAGATAAAGCCCCCTTTTACTTCTTACCTCTGTCCCTGATTCATATGATAGTCCGTGATGACGCTGTTGTCGGAAAGACACACTCGAACCTGGAGCATATATAAAAGCATCGGTGTTGTCCCAAAAAAATGCAAACCGAGGAGAAGGGACATGGATATGCTTTGGTTGCTTGGGAATGAATCGGAAATGGGAGAAAATCTCGGTGGTGGATCTGTGACTAGCGGGTCATATTCAGAGACGAGGAAAGGGTATTGTATGTTATTGTTATCACAAAGAGAAACTCACGTTAAAAGAAATTGTCCTCGAAGAAAGAAGAATGATATCGGTGACGGTGGCGGTGGTGATGCAGGTGATAGCCGAGAAGATGGAGATATCTCACAATCTCCACAAGGATTGATAATGCTCTTGAGATTGATGGATTTTAGATTCGTGATGTATAATGCATGTGTACTCTGAAGTGATTATTTTGATTTACTTCAATTGGAGAGGCGAAACTTTGTCCTCGGTGATGGTTCTACTGGAATCATGAGATTGTAGTGGTGAAAATCAAAATGGGTGATGGAGTGGACCGTACTTTGGGTGGTGTGACTTATGTCCCAAAGATGCGAAGGAATCTAATTTCCTTGAGCCAAGTGGATTCCAATAGGCTGCGATATTCACCGGAGGTGGAGTCCTCAAAGTCACACATGTGGCGAAGGGTCCTAAGGTGAGAAAAGCTCGGAATTTGTATCGTCACGTGACCTCGAGGATTCACTGGAAGTGGAGTGCACTGGAAGGCTTCCGGGAGAAGCGACGGGTGTGAGGAAATCTGGCTTTGGTGAGAGGATGATTTGAGGTCGTCCCTCTCGCCAATAACTAGTGGTGTGAGACTGGATCGCACATGTTTATTGACGGATTGAATCGGGTGGAGTTAGGACCTGCGATTCGACATGTGCGAGGAGGACTAAAGGTCGATGGTGTTTTCTATGTTTTGGGTTTTGCGTGGCGATATTTTGTGGTGGAGGTGGAGATTGTCGGCCACCACAAATTAGCAAAAAGTGGTTGGCCAATTTTTCAATATGACCGTCCCAAGTGCAAAAGGACAATTCACATGGCGGCAACTTTTGTGACTTTTTCATGGAAAAAGGAAATTTGTGCACGATTTCTTTGAATGGTTTTGAAACTTGGGCCATTTTTTCTATAAATAGAGAGGCGAGAGCAGAGGAAATCATGGCAAGCGCATTTGCTTGGCCATTCAACCGGTGGAGAGGAAAAATGGATTGTACACATTAGGAAGATCAATTTGGGTGAGTCAAATTGTGATAGGTCGGAAAAATACTCGGGGTATTTTTCTCTCGGGTAACACATATGGGTTGGGTAGAGTGTTCTTTGATAGCTAGTAAAGTGGTTGTATGAGAGTCTTTTATTCTTGGTTTGGTATATAAAACTCAAGGTGTATTTTCTGTATCGGAAAAATTCTTTATTAGTAAAGAACTAAACTCTCGTGAACGTGGCGGTTTTTGCTTAACCATATAAAAATCTCTGTGTGCATTTATTTTTACATGGTGTCATTTATTTTTGCCATCAACTTGTTGGAGTGATTTGTCGGGTATTCCAATAAATCAAATCTCGGACCGCGATACACTTTCTCATTACGCCCAAAGTGGTAAGCAGAGCTACTTGGTAACTTTCGGCAGTAGAAAATTGAGATTTGATTTTTCCGGGCCGACACGTGCGTGGCAAATCCATTCAAGGTGCAACAATTTGACGGAAAAGGGAATTTCACTCCTTGGCAATAAAGAGTGAAGGATCTCCTAGTTTAACAGGTCCGAAAACGCGTTGAATGGAAAGGAGGAAAAATTGTCGACATGAAAGGTGCTGGGAAAATGGATCAATCGGGAAACGTTGGTGTACGGAGTTGAGGAAAAGATAAAGCCCTTTTACTTACCTCTGTCGGATTCATATGATAGTCACGGTGATGACGTTGTTGTGCGGAAAGACACACTCAACTGGAGCATATATAAAAGCATCGGTGTTGTCCCATAAAAATGCAAACCAGGAGAAGGGACATGGATATGCTTTTGCTTGGGAATGAATCGGAATGGGAGAAAATCGGTGGTGGATCTGTGACTAGCGTCATATTCAGACCCAGGGAAAGGGTATTGTATGTTATTGTTATCACAAGAAACTCACGTTAAAAGAAATTGTCCTCGAAGAAAAGAAGAATGATATCGGTGGTGGCGGTGGTGATGCGATGATAATTCCAAGAAATATCTGATATCTCACAGGTTCAAAGGATTGATAATTCTTCTTGAGATTGATGGATTTTAGATTCGTGATTTATAATGCATGTGTACTCCTGATGATTATTTTGATTTACTTCAATTGGAGAGGCGAAACTTTGTCCTCGGGTGATGGTTCTACGGAATCATGAGATTGTAGTGGTGAAAATCAAAATGGGTGATGGAGTGGACAGTCACTTTGGGTGGTGTGACTTATGTCCCAAAGATGATGGCGAATTTCCTTGAGCAGTGGATTCCAATAGTCGCTATTCACCGAGGTGGAGTCCTCAAAGTCACACGTGCGAGAAGGGTCCTAAGGGTGAGAGAAAGTATCGAATTTGTATCATCCGGTGACCTCAAGGATTCTTGGAAGTGGAGTGCACTTCGAGGCTTCCGGGAGCAGAGCGGGTGTGAGGGAAATCCTGGGCGAGGATGGATTCATGTCGTCCCTCTCGGCGATCTAGTGGTGTAGGCGTCGGCCAACTGGGTGACTAGACAATGTGTATTGACCGATTGAATCGAGGTGGAGTTAGGACCTTGATTAATGTGCAGAGACTAAAAGGTCAATGGTGTTTTCTATGTTTTGGGTTTCGCGAGTGACGATATTTTGTGGTGGAGGTGGGGATTGTTGGCGACCACCACAAATTAGCAAAAAGTGGTTGGCCAATTTTTCAATATGACCGTCCAGTGCAAAGGACAATTCACATGGCAAAAACTTTTTGTGACTTTTTCATGGAAAAGGAAATTTGTGCCTGATTTCTTTGAATGGTTTTTTGAAACCTTGGGCCATTTTCTCTATAAATAGAGAGGCGGAGCGAGAGGAAATCATGGCAAGCGGGCATTTGCTTGGCCATTCAACCGGTAGAGAAAAAATGAGTGTACACACTGGAAGATCAATTTGGGTGAGTCAAATTGTGATAGGTGCGGAAAAACCCGGGGTATTTTTCTTCGGGTAACACATATGGGTTGGGGAGAGTCTTTTATTCTTGGGTTTGGTCTATAAAATTCAAGAGGGTGTATTTTCTTATATCGGAAAATTCTTTATTAGTAAAGAACGGAAACTCGTGGGCGTGGGGCGAGTTTTGCCAACCACGTAAAAATATCTGTGTGCATTTATTTCCGTTGGTGTCATTTATTTTTGCCATCAACTTGTTGGTGTGATTTGTCGGGTATTCGGATAAATCAAATCTCGGATCTCGACACGTCTCATTGCGCCCAACAGTGTGAGTAATGTTTTATTGATGTGAAGTGATGTTGGTCAATAAATTTATCCTAATTGATGTCGCATTTTATAGAGTTGAGGGTGTACATTATTGATGGCAATTCCTAATTTGAATGTTTATAAATTAAACGACGTGCGGGGAATTTGATTTTGGTGGATATGCTTAACAGTATAACTTATTGGACAGTTAATTGGATGGAGATTTTTCAATCTTTCTTTCCTTGATTTCTTTTTATTTTTATTATTAATTTAGGAGATATGCTAATTAAGCTAGCTGGATGCTGATTTTGTGGCATCCCCTGAGATACTAAAGAGTTTTGTTTCAATGTCATGCAAGCTTCTACTTTAATTATAAACTGTTTATATATAGTCGGATTTTTATTTTTTTATTTTTCGTTTAGATAAATGACCGCCCAAATACATTTTAATACTAATTGATCGATAGTTATTAATAATTAACTCTTAATAATCAGTAATTATATCTATATCAACAATTAATGTTTAATCATGAATTGTTTAATAGCATCTATATTCATATGTTAACCAAGATATTGTGGTCATTGGTCTTACTTCTTACACGAAATATAGGATATAAATTGTGAAATAGTACTGTGAAAATGAATATAATTTTTTTCATTTTATTATAGTATATCAAATGTGTGTCACATTCAATGAAGTTTGCACTGGATAAAGATTCGAGTTTTATCGATCTGCTCACGAGTGCGTGTAAAAGTGTGTATTTTCATTTTATTTAATTCTTATATGGGTGAAAGAAGAGAAGA
Source organism: Rehmannia glutinosa (assembly GCA_016081115.2). NCBI lineage: Eukaryota > Viridiplantae > Streptophyta > Magnoliopsida > Lamiales > Orobanchaceae > Rehmannia > Rehmannia glutinosa. Next base: position 254,826 of record JABTTQ020003142.1, on the reverse strand, counting down.
TTTGGCAACCGAACAAAATGAAGAAAAGGAAAGAAGAAAGAAAAAAAAAAAAAAAAAGAAAGAAAAAAAAAAAAAAAAAAAGGCAAAAGAATAAAAAGAGAGAGGACTAGTTTTCATTTGATTCATTTGATCAATTCTATATACATTTTCATTTCCATTTAATTTTCTTTTCATTTAACTACTACAATAAAGTTAAACGACAATGGTTATTTACCTTCACAATAGGTATACAACATCGCTTTTAAAAACTGTTGTTTATGAACGCGTAGTCCCTTATGCTTACACGACACAAAAGTCTACGCTCGTTACTTGAGGATCAAACCAATTATTTCATAAGCGTAATATTTTGGTAAACCATGGAGGAAAATCTTTGGTGATGTATGTTTATGTTTTCAACCCATCGAAATTCAAGTGATCAACTGTTAATATGTCAGAGCTAAGATGAATCTTTAAAACAAGATTCATGTTTAGAACAAGACTTCAAGCACGTCGGGACATCACTTTGAGTTTTCAAAAAACAAAAACATTTTATTCTTTGTTATATGCACATAAAGCTAGAAATAGTTCATTTTCAAACTTTTATTCTTCAAGTATACATATCGGTTTTTCTCCAAAAGTTATCCTAAACTTACAATGGTACTTGCACATTAGAAATAAATTGATGGCTTCCAACTTTTGACTAACTAAATCATACATTTCCCTTTTACTTGGACTTTTGAAGAGTCTCCACTAGTTATATCACCATCAATGCATTCATCAAGTTCCACAAACATATATCTCTTTCCAAAAATGTGACTTTTTGTGTCGGAGTTAAGATACTACTAATTAGCCTTCTCGTCTTATTCATCCAGGGGCGTTCCCCACCATCTACTTGGCTCCTATCTTGAGGAGCTCCAAAGGTCGCGGATTCTGACCTATCTTTGACAAGATAATCCTTAAGTTCCGATGATGGAAAGGCTCGTCCCCTCCCCCCATTGTAAGGGTTTGCCTTGTTAACTCGGTGATAACTAGTTCTTTCGTGCATTCCATGATGATTTATAAATGGCACTGCCACACGCTTAATCAAATGGAAAAAGCCATGCGTAATTTCATTTGGGCGAGAGACGTGAATTCTAAAGGAAAGGTAGTGGTCAATCGGGATACATGTTGCACGCCCGGGCGGAGGGAGGATTGGGCGTCTTGATAAATCGCTGCGCTAACAAGGCTTTCTTAATGAAATTGGGCAAGGTTCAACTCGGACTCATTGGTTTTTCGGACACTCGGAACAGCGATTTTTACTAGAAATGGGGACATCCTACGGTCATTCCTTCCTTCCTTCTATTTGGCCTGGGATTAAACCCCGTATTTCGATTCTTTGGATGATTCTCGTTGGATCCCGGGCGCCAATTCCGAGGTATTATTTTGGATTGATAATTGGTTGGGTATTCCATTCTTGTGATTGGCATTCCCGAGGATTATAGGTATTTATTCCAGCCCGGAGCGTATCTCGATTACTTTTATGATGGATCATGGCACTTCACCCTCCCCTTTGTGGAGGATTATTTGGATGAACTCATGTTTGGATGAACTCGAGGATGGTTCGGTCACCTCGAAGACGGCTTATAAATCCTTACGCCCCCAGCGCCGGCAGTTAGATGAGGTTCTTGGATTTGGTCTCAAAGATATCCCTGAACGGAGATCGTGGTGGCGTGGAGAGCTATACACAACCGATTGGCAAACCCAGATTCTTTACGAGCTAGGGGAAGTTTTACTTGGCCCTTCGGTTTGTGTTCTTTGCGGGAATCGATCGATCACTTATTTGTTTCTTGTGCTTTTGCGCAGACATCTATGGTGTTGGATCTTCCAAGCCTTTCACGTGCACCCTTCCAGGCTTGGCGCGGTTTCAATGAATCTGGGTACGGCTTATGGCTCTTAATTTTAGTGACCGGTCGCTTTTCTTTGGCGTGTGGCAATATTATCCTGCATTCGGCTTCTTTGGCACATCCGTAATGAGCTGATTTTCCACAACAAAATCTAGACTCCGGAGGCGGCACTCATTCACCTACAGTACTCATTGTTGAATCAAGCATCTTTAGATCGGGATGCATGAATAATGATCACATGACCTCTTTATCCTGCGTGGTTTAAGAGTTCCCGAAAAGGTCAGGCATGCTCAGAAGATTTTGGAGGTCCAGTGGCAAAACCCCTCCCAGGTTGGATCAAGGTTAACACGGATGGCGCGGTAACCGGGGTGCCGGGCAATCTAACCCTCCGGTGTCTTCCTAATCAGAGATTCTTTCGCGGATGCTTTGTCCATCACATGGTTCGGGAGTACGCATTTGAGGCCGAATTGGTTGCAACAATGTGGGCGATTCATTACGCATTTGCAAAAGGATGGACACAACTTTGGGAAATCGGATTCAATGTATGTGGTGAACTCCTGGCTGGAGAAGAGAACAATGGAGGTCCCATGGCGCCATCTTAGCTATTGGCGCTATACTCGCAATCCGCTCAATGACATTGATCTTGTAATCTCTCATATCTTTCGTGAAGGCAATCGGGTGGCGGACATGCTTTGAGTAAGAAGACGGAGAGAGTGGCGCTGGGTGGGGCGTTCACGTCCACCTTCTTCACTACCTCACCGATGATTATGTTGGCCAATCCACCTATAGGTTTGTTACTAATGCGCCACCACTTGAGGTTTCTTTTTTGGCGCCTATTTTCCTGGGGTACTCTTTTTTTTCCTTCCAAGGGTTTTTTCCCACAAGGTGGGTTTTACCTTGGAAGGTTTTAACGAGCTGAACCATTCACCATTTGGTCGGCTTGTGACCACTTCGTTTTTTGGTTGTTAACATTATTTCCAGGCTTTCTTTTGGTTACCTCATCTGCCTGTGATCATGATTACTCTTTTTTCATTTTTAATATATATATTCGCACTTATTAAAAAAAATTAGCCTTCTCGTCTTGATTAGTTTTGCAAGCGAAAAGTATGGGATCTAAATCTTCTTTATTATCATTGTTCTCCCCAAGATTATATGTCTTCTCCACATTACTTCTTCATTCCCAAGAATAATGACCAAAGCAATGACAATTATAACATTCAATATTTGATTTGGCATACCTAGAGCTTCAAACGAGCCAGACTGGGCAGCCCAGTGCCGGCTGAGCCGAACCAAATAGTAATTGGGTCGCTATATTAGGAGCCCAGACCAATCTATGAAAATACACATAAAATATCAAGCCGACTAGGCCAACCTGGTGTTTCAGGCTAAATAGGCCAGGTTCATTTCGGGCCTCCAAAAATGCAGCCCAGTCCTGTCGTTTCACCCAACCGGACCCATTTTGATAGCTCTAGTCATGCCTTGATTGATTTGCTCTAAAACTTCCCTCTTGGACCTCTACCTCGTCCATGACCTCTTTCTTGGTTGAAGTTTTGGCTTGTTACTTTATTATTTGAAGAGTGTTTGTCACCTCGTCCGCCTCTTTCATTACCACGGCCTCAACTTTGGCCTTGTCTACGTACTCCTCCACGCCCTCGACCTCTTTGAAACATGTTATGGTCCTTATCCTTTTCTTTCAAGGATAACTTGCTTTCAAATCTTGTTCTTTCAATTCTTCAATCGGTTCCTTCAATCTCTCTTCATGAGCTTTCAAAGATCTAGCAAGTTCATTAACAATCATAGTTAGGGGCAGATCTGGGGGGTCTCGTTGGGCCCCTCCCCCCCTCCCCCAAAATATTTTTTTTTCATTTTTTCTAAGGTAAAAAAAAAAAAAATAAGATTTATATGGTTTTTTAATAGGAAAAAAATAGTTGGGCTTGGGGGAAAAAAATTTGGACTAGGGGTAATAGAGCGGGTTGGCTACGCCATGATCATAGTATCGAAGTCTTTGGACTCTTCAATGGCAATAAAGACATAATTAAACTTCTGGATCCAAAGATCTCAAAAAATTCTAACGATCCGATCATCTTGCATATCATCTCCATATCTATTCGTTTCATTAGTAAAAACTCTTGAATATAATTTCAAATAGACTCGGATCCTTCATGTGTGGAGATTCGGACTTACCACTTAATGTTTGGAGATGAACCTTATTTACTTTATCAACTCCTTTAATGAAACTTGAATAATTTCCATGCTTGCTTGGAGATGGTTATAACAACAATTTTCTCAAACATCTTTCATCCAAACTTTGATGGATGAGTGTGAGCAAATTTTTGTCTTTCTTCATGATGGCTGCATCATCTCCTTCAACACTTTCTCCACAAGTTCACACATTTCATAAGCTCCAAGCAAAACCTTCATTCTTATGCATCAATTATCATAATTTGCTTCAAGAGTGATGGAACTATAAATGGTATTTCATTTGACATCTTTCTTCAAGTTTTGGTCTCTAAACACAAGTGGCTCTTAAAACGCTTATAAGAAAGTAGAGAAAAAAATCATATAAAAACACACACACAAGAGTGGTGAAAACTCTTTGTTTCTTATTATCACTTCAACTTGACTGGACACTAATTAGTACAAAGTCATGGGGCATTTATAGGTGTTTACACTAAATGAACTTCATATATATACCACTCATTTAATTCCATACATCCATCTATTCAAGTTCATGTATAATTCCAAGAGACACATGCATGTATCCTCCAAATTCATGACTATAAACATCTAAGATTTCTCTAGACCTTTGACTAATCCAAAAAATCAATGAATCTAATTTAATCAAAAATTTCACAATCCAATATCTTTCATATGCCAGCTCTTTGAGAAAGTTTCATTTTGTATAATATAGAAACTATAATAGAACATGACAAGGATTAATCTTAATTGCCTACCCAGATCCGAATACCACAAAAAACGTTGACAGTAAAGAAGGCACACAAATATCTTCATAAATCTCGGTGTATAAAAGATACGCTGCTCAAGGGGTTCAAATTAAGTTAACTGGTGCTTCAACAACCTATAAAGTTTAAAAACATCTACTTAATTTGTCTTGAGCCATATTACAGCATATTTGCTAAGCTTGTCACCGGTAACATTCTAACAGATAACAACCTTACGTGACTAGAATCAATAATCTACAGCAGAAAACATGGTAATCATACATATGACAGTAAGCTTGTCTTAAGCATCAATAAAACGGATGTCAAATGTATTCGGATGGATCTGCCACACATTTAAGGCCGCATATTCCTCCAAGCATTCTTTCAACTGAGCTTCACTGTATCCCTGTTGACACCAAGTTCATCCAATCAGATATCCAGCCAAGTAAAGCAATGTACCACCATTTGTAGCTTACTCTATGAGCAATATACACTTCAGAAAGGAAACATTGGTTTTTATATCTTTAACAAGTGTATTTATTGCATGCTTTATGGATGGGATTAGTTTAACAAAATAGTCAATCAGGATAGTGTAGAATTTAAGGGAAAGGAATTTCTGTGGTCGAGTTTCAATATTGACTGCTCTACTGACAACATGGGGATACAATATATATATATGTATATATATATTTGTCTGAGGTTGCATTTGAGTTGAGAAATTTGGATTTTGGGCATTGAATTTGAGGGAAGATTTCAATAACTCCATAAGTGAATTTCAAAATCACCACAAAGAAATTAAGAAAGCAGCTTAAAATAGGAGCTCTATTCATTGAAATCTATTGCAACAGAATTTTTAAAAACAAATTCAAGGAATTTGTTCTTATTGATTTGAAATCTTAGTTCCAAATCCATTACTTCAAGCACAAGCTATATTCAATTAAAATAATTTCCTTCTCATTTTCTAGTCTATGCTAACAATTGACCATTAATGTGGTTGAATTATGAGCATAAGCCACTCAAATAGACCAACCTTCTCTGATCCACATGACTACATAATAAGATTGACAGAAACTACTTCATTCTATTCCACATCCCCAAAATCCAGGAATGTCCATCAGGCTTGTAGAAACGTACCTTTCTTGAAATCCAGTTGAGAGCATGGGCATAACTCACATCCATCCGGTTAGTTCTTGCAGCTTCATCACGTACGATTGAATAAATATCAGAAATTGCATCCAGACCCGATCTTTGACGGTCATCTGAATACAAAGAAAACTTCGACATTTGCATCAACCTAAGTGCCTCGTCCACATCACTTTGAGCAACATACTCGGAGAATCTGAGTCTTGCCAAAGCCTGAAAGGATGAAAATAAGTTTCCTTTGCAATTGAAGCTCGGAAAAAAGTTGGAGTAACACAATAAATAAATTCTCCATCAAAGAACAAGTAATTATTGCCAGTAGCCATCTTGAGACACAGTCAAGTGATTGTTCATAATTTCATACTGTTTATGACCTAAAATCAGGATCAAAGATGGTTATTGTCATTTCTATGAGGTTGACCAACAGACAAATTCACAAAACTACTCATACAATTCATTTTGATAGACACCGGTCAATCAATAAAATAAGAACTCACTGGTGATATTTTAAGAATTGGTGTTCATAGCCAAAACTGATCAAATAGTACCTATTGATTGGCACTGCTTAGTTTACAAAGTATGAACTTACCGCTGATATCCTAAGAATGCTGAGTAAAGTTCTAACTGTTGTATAAGAGTGGGGGTATTTGATTTCGCCTCTTCCTGCCTGATACTAGAATATGCACTTGCTATATACTCCTCCAACTCCCTTGGTACAGCGGGAGACAGCTTTCTTGCAGCAGAAATATATGCCCTACAAGTAACGACAAGAATTTAGGTCGACATGTGAACATTTTATATGCAGGTTATCGGTCAGACACCATATCATTAGTGTGTGCAAAGAATATGTACCACTTTATGATATTTATTAAACTTACGCTTCAATATAAAGAAAGGAGTCAGTTGACAAGCCATAGCTTAAGATGAACGTAGCCAAGGCATAACTTTGTAAACATCATACTCAGAATTACTATATCTTTAACAAATCATCCACAGTAAATTTATATAGATAAACTATAAATCCTCTCCAACAATATTGTAATTAAAAAGGTAAAATATTGTGGCAGATTTACCTAAGGACAGAAGGTTCAAGGGAGTAAACCCTAGGTCTGGAGATTCCTTCGCCTGGTGGACATGGAGAACATGCCGAGCCATTTCAAGATCAGTGTCCATATCTGCTCGGTCTAGGATCAACCATAAGAGATCAAACCTCGATAGAAGAGCAGGAGGCAGATTAATATTCTCAGCTGGTGTTCTCCTCAGATCATATCTCCCCTTTAAGACAAAAGGACAAAGTTAAAAATCATCACAGTTTGGCATTGGGCAGAACTGAACTACTAATAATTAGACATGCGTAGGGGATTAAGCCAGCATCACTGCTGAAAAATATTTCAGGGTAAATTGTGAAAATACAAATGAGAATGCAATTATAATTAAACCAAAAATTATGATAAATACACTGAGTTCATGAATTGTGTACCAGGCTGGATTAGCAGCAGCAAGGACAGCAGTCCGTGCATTTAGCGATGTAGTGATACCAGCTTTAGCAATGCTAACAGTTTGCTGCTCCATTACTTCGTGAATTGATGTACGATCTGATTCATCCATTTTGTCAAACTCATCGATGGCACATATACCCATATCCGCTAGTACCTGATATGACCAATGGTGTTTATGGTACCACTTCAATAAAGGAAAGAAAGGAAAAATTGAGGGCACTCATAAAAGCACTCTCACCAGAGCTCCTCCTTCCAAAACCATTTCATTTGTCACCGGATCTTTCTGAACAGCTGCAGTCAGACCAACTCCACTACTTCCTTTTCCAGTCGTATACACACCTCGTGGTGCAACGTTGATTATGTGTTTGAGAAGCTGGCTTTTGGCAACACCTGGATCACCCATCAAGCATATGTGTAGATCTCCTCTAATCTGCATTATGACATGAGGAACTTTATTACCTTCAACACGGTACAAATTAATAGGAATTTTAAAATGAAAAACAGATGCTCTACACGTTTGATAATTAAATATGTGTGACAAGGTTTATTATGATACAGTAATTATATGTTAACATAGAAATTGAATAGGAACATAGAAACAAACAGCTATTATCAGATATTCAGAAACTCAGTCCCTCATAAGGAAATATAGAAATAAAAGATTAAAAACAATTTCCATGCATTTACCTTCATCCCATCCTTTAACTTTCGATGAGGAGCACCAACAAGGAGAAGAAGAAGGGCTTTTTTAACATCTTCATGCCCAAAAATTTCTGGGGCCAATGAGCGCGCCAATTTATTGTAGATATCACCATCCTCAGCTAAGCGAGCAATTTGCTCTTCCTCATCCCCTCCAAGTTCGTATCTGCAATTAGTAAAATCAATTAGTTTCATTGCAAATCTATTCATCCCAGCTTATATGGTTTTGCAGAAGCTGGAGAGTATACCCTGTGAATGAGAAAAATGCCCATGCAGATTTAATTTATTGGTAGTTCTCTTAACAGACTGACAAGGTAGAAAAGTAATACACAATGTAGGATTCAGTTAAATTAGTACTTGTTAATTGGAAATAATTTTCTCATATTTCCAACCAATAGAAAGTGTAAGAATAACTTCAGATAGGAGCTTAGTATAAAAGACATTAAATTACTTTCACATATTTTCTCTCCCAATCAAGGTAAGATGGAATGAAATGGATTAAATTTCTTAATCTTTCCAGAAACACTGCAACTCAGAAACTTATAAAGCAGCATCAGAATTGTGCTTGTATTTACATTAGCACTTAGCAGATTTTTACAAGATATATCATTTGGTCCATAAATTATATATCATGTAGTGCGAAACATCTCCTACTTTCAATAGGTATAGAGAGATGCATCCATCTGGTGCTTAACTAAATTTAATATGTTCAAGTAACAATAAACCTAAAAAAAGAAAAATATAGCAAAATGCCTTACTCTTCATATTTTTTCTTGAAATGGGAGACAGACATGGCTTCTAAGTATGTGTCTGCAATTAAGCCAGCTCGCATTGCCCTAAATCCAGTGAATGGGATTGGAAGAAAAATCCCTGACAACTCAACAATGTCTCCCGGAGCTACCTGCAGTATTGTGAAGAATACAGAGTGAAAAGCTTGGAAACAAATTTTGCTCTGAGATGGTAAGGATAAGGTAATGATCAGTAATAAACTTTTCGTCTCTTCTTTTCCATGAAGAGCTGTTTAGTATAAATAGGTTTACTTGGAGAGTAAGAATATGTGCCACATGGGTTTAGTAAATTACTGCCTACAAAGTAAACATTACAAAGGATAATCAACATCTTAATGCTTAAGGAGTACCCATGATTACACTCGGCACTCACATAAAGTTATGGTAAACTTGTTTGAAACTTTATTGAGAATTAGTTCAAATAGGCATGAACATGCTTTTTTGAACCAAAGGGTTTTTAAACGTTTTACAAAATATTTCATATGCTTGCTTAAATAACAAAGTATAATAGGCATTTGGACTCTTGTATCCATGTCCAGGTACATATAACACAGTAAGTCACATCTAGTATACTCATGGACGTGAACCAGGCTTCTTACCTCTGTAATATAGGCATGCACCAGATAGTTTTCAAAAAGAACTAAATGATGATAAAAATCACTAACCTTCCTCGTGAGCTCTCCCCTGAAATGAACAGTCATTGTTCGAGGAATGTGACCCTTAGGGACATGTTCAGCTAGTTCTTGAACTTTGGCCTGAAAATAATTTTAAATCTTACAATAAAGGAACTCTTGCATTTGCTGAAACAATCATATTAAATCATTGACATGTTGCAAACCTCCTGAAACTTTAAAAACTTAGATGCTCTGAGTTGAGGAAGAAGGTTCCCTTTAGCATGATTCAGTTTGCATTGTTCAGATGGGCAATCAAAAAGAGGCATATACACTCTAGCAGTTACCTCCTGTGTCACATAATAGTAGGTAGGTTTGTCATTAAGCACAAAGTTTCAGCATAATGAGAATCAAAGCTAAGCAGAGAGCACTGTATGGTACCTGATAAATTTCAAATCCACACTCTTCACATGTATAGACAGCCACCTGCATTAGCGGTTTGACATCTGAGCAACGTGTCACAATGCCAGATATCCTCACAAGCTGCCCAATATTTGAAGCTTTGACCTCCCTAATCGTGAAAGGTCGCCCTTTTGAAGATGCTTTAATATAAACTTCACTGGTTCCACAAATAGACATTGTTAGTGGCCCTTCTCTTTCGGCATATGATTCATAGAAAAATAATGTTTCTTTCTCTACTTTCATTTCGGGTCTCTTTTACTATTTCAACAACAAAAATTTTACAATTGCTAGTTCATAAAACATTGAAAAAGACACTTGAACACCATTAACAGTGAAAACTATGCTTTGAGCTAAACTGACCCCAATTTTTTGTGAATAATTTTCCATCACTTGAAACCATTTTATGATGTTATAATCAGTGATCTACTAAGACAAAATTTTCTCCAGGTATATAGGGAATATTACTAGCAACTAACCAGAACTGTGGACAGTTGACAAGATTAATTATTCTAACTCTGAAACATCAAGTAATTGAATAAAAGGAACTTTTAAACTAAATTTCATAAATCTTACTAAAATCTCTTGATCTCGGGAGGCATCTTCTTTTGCGGATCAGACCCACCAGCATTCTCAGTTGCTTCTTCAGCCCTTTGTGTCATAAAAATATCATGGTCGTCATCCAAAAGGACCTCTGTTGGCTCAGGCAGTAGTTCGTCAATTGCATCCGCAAATATTCCAATGTACCGCCGTGTATTTTCAGTGACTCGCCTCAAAAATTCTTCATCCAAGTCCTTATACTTTGATTTTCTCAAACAAAGAAAATAACCCAAAATCAGAGCTATTCCTTCACCTTTTTTAAATAAGAACAACTGAATTAAAAGTTGGTGACATTCTTACATTAATTAAGTCTTCGAGCTCGATCTGGACGGCCTTAGTTTTCCGATTCGCTACATCTTGCTGGAAATAAACAAATAGAGGAAACACCAGATAAATTCATATATCATTGATGACTGAGGTGCAAGAGAAACTAGTTGGTAATCTTACAAGGATGTTGATGTATTTAGCTTCGCCATTCGGATCTGCAAAGTTTGTGAGGAAATCTTTCGCGATTTCTGCTTCAATTCGAAAAGTGATGAATAAATTAAATACGCAAACATATACAAATTTACACACAAATGGAAAGCAATATGCCCCTTGCCTTTGTCTTGTTTGAAATCGAAGTCATTCATATCTCCGCCGTCAGCTTCTCCGCGGATGTGGTTGTGTGTGTGTTTGTGTTTGTGTTTGAGCGAAAGAGTGTGAGAGAGAGAAATGGGATTGGGCGGCGAGTTGGAGATTGGCGGCAAAATGAAGGGAGATGGGGCTATACAGGAGCTTTTTGGCGGGAAAAAACGAGAAAGTAACAAATTACAGTTGCGTCCTTCCGTTTTCATATATATCACATTGCACCGCGAAAGTTCTGAATACTAGAGTAAAGAACGCCTATGACTTTGTATGAACTTCTTTATTTATTTACCCACAATGATTTAGATTGTACCTACTTGGGTAGCATTTAATTGGCCCACAAGGAATGAAGGATAACAAGTACATCAGGCAAAATTGGTCCGACAGATGGGCCAGTCCACCGAGCCCACATATAGGGTGGGGTTTCATTTTTAGTGGCCCTGAAAGAAAAGACCTGGGCTACTTTGGCCCGACCTAGTGAGCGCTTAGCAGCCAAGCTCGAATGACCCAATCAAAAATACCCTTGGTGGAGTGGGGTGGGCCACGAGAAATGCGATCCGATGAAATATCGGGCTAACCCGACGCGTCCAAATTTTCCACTTGGCCAACCCGGCCCGGCCCATTGTCGATTCTAATAACAAAAGTAATGAGATGCTACCCACTAGGGCATTACCAAATACATTGTGATTTTAATATGTGTCTCATTACGATATTTTCATTTTTTTCAAAATAAAACTCAAAATGGGATATATGTTAAAATTACAACGAGTTTGGTAGTACCCACCAAGAGCATCTAATTAGCCAAGAATCAAAATAGGAAAAAACTTTTTTTTCTCTTAACAAAAAAAGGAAAGATGTTTTTTTATTTCTTTGAATTTTATAGTGTTTTAAAGAATCGCATCTCGAACATAATTCACCACTAATGAAATCGAATTTAAACACGTTTTAATCGACCGAATTCGGTGAAGCTCGATAAATTCATCTTTTTACAAATTTTTTTCCGTATGGAATTAAGTTCAAATTTTATTGAACGAATAAAAATGTGTTTAAAATTGGTTTATTTTTATTTTTATTTTTATTTTTGAGAAAAAATTGGTTTATTATGTTTAAGGAACAAAGTTCAAACAAATGTTTACCAATCATTTCAAATCAGTAATTTAATTTATTTTTGACATTAAGTGTAAAATATCTTATGTACACTCTTTTAAAATGAAAAATCATGTACCTTAATGAAGAATGAACTAGTGTGCTAGATATTAATTAATATTCTACGTCAACAAATAAAATCCGTGCATTTTTTTTTTTTTTAGAGAAATGGGTTGAGGCGATGCTTTCTCTCAACGGTGATCGCTTCTCTTTCATTTAATCTTAATTCATTCGATCATGAAGATTGATTCATATGTGTTCCCTGAAATTCATAGATTTAATCGTGCTAAATATACATTCTCCTCACGAGAATTCTCGTTCATCTTTTTCTAAGGAGATTTTCAATGAAAACCCTAATCTTACGCTACAAGCTCGACCGCTTCTTTCTTCTTCGATGGCCCCTTTCAGATCGACAATTGAACCATACGACCACATGGTTTCTTCAAGTTTGCAGCGCACGACATCGCCTCGACGTACGAATTTCATGCATAGAGTACAATCTTTTGCCCAAACCCTAGCCCCGAGAGAAGATTTTCGACCCGTCAAGAAAGGAGATTATTTCTCCTTTACTATGGATGAAGAATCTATCAACAAAGGATGGCTGAGTTAAAAAATTCTCTGATTGGACACATTCTTCTATCCAAAGGCGTTAAGCCTTATTTGCTCGAGGATTTAAGGGCAAAATTGCATTCAATATGGCAACCTTCAAGCAGCTGGAAGATTGTTCCACTTGGAAAAGATTACTATAATATTCAATTTAATTCCATGACGGATCGAAATCGGGTTTTGGCAAAATTGACTTGGAATTTGCGCCCGGATAATGCGTCTCATGAATTGGGTGCCCAACTTCAACCCCTACAAGATAAATTCTTCCATTGCGCAGTTTGGCTTGAATTTACGAATTGAGTTATGAGAAATCGGAACCATTCTTTAATTACTAAAATCAAGCGTCTTCAATTGGTACTCGATCCAATACAAATTGATAACTGTTCTTTATCTGGAGAAGTTGGACATGTTGTTCGTGTTTTGGTGGAACTAGATTTAAATAAGCCCCTACAAGAGTTTGTTATGGTCGAATGAGTAGGCCATTGTTCATTCGTTTCTATCGGATAAAAAATCTCCCCCATTTGTGTGTTCATTGCGGATTATTGGGCATAATATCAATTAATGCCATAATACCAATACTAACGAAGCATCAAAGCCTGGTGAAAAAAGCATAAAAGAGGTTAGCAGTTCAGTCCGTGGTAGATCATTGCATCGTGATCGTCCTCCGATGGATAAGGGTAAGGTTGTTGCTTCAGAAAATTGGGTGCAAGTTAAAAAACGACACGGTAGAGTTAATGATATTGAAAAATCTATCCCGAAAGTCAACACGAAGAATTCTTTTGAGGCATTAAGTGGCGATGGGGTCGAAGATGCGGTGGTGGTGGAGACACTGCTGATAGGAAAATCTCGAAAAATCCAATGGTTAATGGGGACCGAACCTTGCAATGGTCGATAATGTTAATAGTGACATACCTACACCTTTGTAGTGGTATGTCGCTCTTCTCAAAGACCAAAGTACTCATGCAGCTTACGTAAATGACGTAAGGAAAGAGGAATTACGACGAGCAATCACCGACGTCTCCAAGAGCTTACCTTTGACAGCCTACGAGTTGAACTCTAATGACCTTTCGGAGAATTTTCAAGCCACGGCCAGCGGCTCGGAAACGATGGTCCGACATGGAGGACGAAAAGGAGCAAGAAGAAGAGGAACAAGAAAAATTAGAATCTTCTGAGATAAAGATAGGTGACCCCTCCACCACTCCGCTTGTCTTTCCTTCATGTGATTCTTCGTGTAGCTATGAAGTCTATGACAAGCGTGGGCTCGTGGATCTGGGCCGACATCCCACAGCTACATTAGACCATTAAGAAGATACTCGAGCACGTCTAAAACAACAATTAACTATGTCATTCGAAAATCTTCTAGAAATAGACGTCCTTCGTTTAAATTGCATTCGAAAATTAGTATTATAAAAGTTTCAAGATAATCTATGAAAAAATATTTTTCATAAATTCCATCTTTTAGGCCACAAAATTATGTCAACACACAAAAACAATATACGAGAAAAATCTCTCAGATTATCTCGACCCGAATCTTATTAATTTAGAGAAGTATTAATTAATCGATAAAATTAATAATTTATTAATTTAAAGAGTGTTTTCTAAATTCGGTAATTATAAATTTAGTTTCATAAAAATTAATCAATATCATCCTAACTATGATAAGAATCGATCAAGTAATCTTAAATATGAGAAGAAAATCAAATCATTCAAATGTTTAACAAGATAAAATAGCAAATTATGCCCTGACACTTCAAAATTCATTCGGGGATGAAGCGGCCTCGGGAACTTAAATGAAGCAACTTCAAAGAAGGGCATTCATAAGCTTGAGATTAGGGGTAGCAAATCGTATCATCATGTTCTATACTTCTATTTACTTTGTTTATTGGATCTCTAGTCCAAGCCTATTCCATCTAGTCCGTAATCCGTAGGAACTAATCCTCATCTCGTTCGATCTTGATGGCGTATTCGTGTCGCATTATCATGTTTTCGTGTTATCTATATGATTTGATATTAAATATAACAATAATTGTAATTTTAACTTAATTTACAATTTCGTGTTTTAAATGTCGTTTTTAAATATCGAGTGTTGGGTTGGGTTTCCTCATTTGTGGAGATGTTCCAAAATACCCAACATAAGGATGTGGGTTAAATACCACATTGAAGGACATTTTTGTCATTATACTTGAGGGGGCATTTTTGACATTACTCTAGTCTCTTATGCCTTGTATACCTGATTGTAGCTGGTCATTTTTCAGTCCAAGAAAGAGAGTAAAAGTGAGCTTCTATTTTTGAGAGAGAGAAAAGAAAGGAATCCCGCAAGTCACCTGTGCAGTAAATTTCCAGAGGTGATCGCCGGCAATCGGACCGTTGGATCACAGTGAAACTTTGAGGTATTGTTCCTAACACATTGAACTTCAGTTTGAACGGTGGAGATCGGGTTTGGAGCCTTCTATTGTGAGTAATAGACGAAGAACACAGAGGTGTCTGTTTTTCGGATCTAACTGCAGCAGGTTCAGTGTTGAAGCTGTTCCGGGCGTTTTAACCGTTGGATCGGGCTGAAATTTGGATATGTGGTTCGGGACAACCTTGGGTCGATTCTGAACGGTGGAGATCGTGATTGGTATTCTCTACTGTCAGATATTAATTTCGGACAGCAGGGTGTTGGGTGAGGTCTTTCAATTCTTTCATTAACAAGATTGTGTATATCTTGTGTTTGTGATTGTATCACTTGTGGCAGATTATTGTTGAACTTTTTGTACCCTATTTTGATTATAGTGGAGATTTGGGGTGGACTACGGTCCCGTGGTTTTTACTCCTCACACCGGGGAGGTTTTCCACGTAAAAATTGCTTGTGTCGTTTTTATGTTTTGCGTTGAATTTTTGTTGCACTTGTGGTTTGGATTGCTTGCTGTTATTTCCTACTAGGTTCACACAAGAGAGGGATAATTTATTTTTCGCTGCGTTTGTGAGTTTATCCCAACAAAGTGGTATCAGAGCCACGCGTAGTGTGCTCTGTGCCTTGTGGTGAACATGGAAACTAATACAAGTAGAATGGTGAACCTTAATGGTTCTAATTATCAAATATGGAAAGGAAAAATGGAAGATCTTTTGTATGTTAAGGATTATTATGCACCCGTGTTTGAAACTTCAAAGCCTGATAATAAAACTGATGCCGAATGGAAGATATTGCATAGACAAGTATCTCTGCGGTATATTAGGCAGTGGGTGGATGATAATGTTTTGAACCATATTAGTGATGAAACACATGCACGATCTTTGTGGCAAAAACTTGAGCAATTGTATGCTAGAAAAACAGGAAACAACAAATTATTTTTGATCAAACAAATGATGAGTTTGAAGTACAAAGATGGAACTCCTATGACAGATCACTTGAATGCATTCCAAGGTATTATCAATCAGTTAGCTGGGATGAATATCAAGTTTGATGATGAAGTACAGGGGTTGTGGATTCTTGGTACACTACCGGACTCGTGGGAGACGTTTAGGACGTCTTTGTCTAATTCAGCCCCAGATGGTGTCATTACCATGGATTTGGCCAAGGGCAGTGTTCTGAATGAAGAAATGAGAAGAAAGTCACGGGGTTCATTCACACGATCGGATGTCTTGTTCTGAAAAAAGAGGGGAGAAGTAAAGGGGTCCGAAGGGTAAAGATAGAGGCGAAAGCAAATCCAGCGGATATCTTGTGCGGAATGCTACCATTGTGGTATCAAAGGGCATATAAAGAAGCATTGCGAGAAAGTGGAAGCAAGAAAACAAGAAAGATAAGGGAAAAGAAAAACAAAATGATGACGGTAATGGTGATGATCGTGTTTCTCTTCATCACGTGATTTCCTTATCGCTCATGAATTTGATGTTGTTAATCTTACATGTAATGAGGCTAGTTGGGTAGTTGATAGTGGTGCATCTATTCATGCCACATCTCAAAAATATTTATTCGCATCCTATACATCCGGTGACTTTGGAAATGTTAGGATGGGTGATAATGGTTTAGCTAAAAGCGATTGGTATGGGAGATGTGCATTTGGAAACTAGCAATGCTACATTGTTGATTTTGAAAAATGTTAAACATGTACCGATCTTCGTTTGAATTTGATTTGTTGAAAAACTTGATGATGAGGGTTTTTGCGGTATGTTCTCTAATGGTGAGTGGAAACTCACCGAGGTTCTTTGGTTGTGGCTAGAGGCCACAAGTATTCTTCATTGTATTTAATGCAAGCAAAACAATTTGATCGCTCTATAAATGCAATGAAGATGGAAACAAAATTGAATTGTGGCACAAAGAGACTTAGTCACATTAGTGAGAAGGGGTTGAAGATTTTGGCCAAGAAAATCTCATTCCAGATATAAAGAATGAAACATTGGAAAAATGTGGTCATTGCTTGGCAGGAAAACAGACCAGAGTTGCCTTCAGGACATCATCTCCTTCGAGAATGCCAGGTATACTTGATTTGGTATATTCTGATGTTTGTGGTCCTATGAAAACAAAAACACTTGGTGGTGCTCTCTATTTTGTGACTTTTATAGATGATCATTCAAGGAAGTCATGGGTTTATACCTTGAAGACAAAAGACCAAGTGTTCGATGTGTTCAAACAATTTCATGCATTGGTTGAGAGACAAACTGGAAAGAAATTGAAGTGCATCAGAACTGATAATGGGGGTGAGTATTTAGGTCCTTTTGATGAGTATTGCAGACAACAGGGTATTCGACATCAAAAGACACCTCCTAAGACTCCTCAGTTGAATGGGCTGGCAGAAAGGATGAACAGGACATTGGTTGAAAGAGTGAGATGTTTACTTTGAAGCAGGTTTGCCTAGATCATTCTGGGGTGAGGCTTTGAGTACAGTTGTACATGTTTTGAATCTCACACCTTGTGTTCCTTTAGATTTTGATGTTCCGCATGGGGTATGGTCAGGGAAGGACATTTCATACAACCATCTGCGTGTTTTTGGATGTAAAACATTTGTTCATATTCCAAAAGATGAAAGGTCTAAACTTGATGGTAAGACTCGACAGTGTGTATTTCTTGGTTATGGGCAGGATGAGTTTGGTTACAGGTTTTATGACCCAGTGGAAAAGAAACTCATCAGAAGTCGAGATGCTGTATTTGTTGAAGATCGGACCATACGGACATTGAAAAAGCGAGATAAAACAACTAAATCTAATGATGATTTGGTTGATTTGGATGTGACTCCTACACAACATATGCCAGTACAGGTTGATGATGATGCCCAGAATAATCAACCTGATCTTGATGATATTGATGCTCCTACACAAGTTGAAGAAGATAATGTAGATGAAACAATGCCACCAGCAGATGATCAAACAGTAGAGATTGAGGCTCCAATCAGAAGGTCTACCAGAGTTTCAGTACCTTCGACGAGATATCCTGCTAGTGAGTATGCATTATTAACAGAATGGGGAGAGCCAGAAACATATGAAGAAGCAATAGAAGATGCACACAAGAATGAGTGGCTTGATGCAATGAAAGATGAGATAAAGTCCTTGCATGAGAATGACACTTATGATTGTAAAGTTACGAAGGAAAAAGAGCTTTGAAAAATAAATGGGTGTACAGAGGTGAAGCAAGACGAACACACTTCACGACTTCGACCACGTTCAAAGCCAGATTAGTTGTCAAAGGTTTCAGTCAGAAGAAAGGTATTGATTTCGATGAGATCTTCTCTCCTGTTGTTAAGATGTCATCGATTCGTGTTGTACTTGGTTTAGCAGCAAGTCTTGATCTGGAGATTGAGCAAATGGACGTTAAGACACCTTTCTTCATGGTGAATTGGATAGAAATCTACATGGATCGGCCCGAGAAGGTTTCAGGGTAAAAGGAAAAGAGAATTATGTGTGCAAACTGAAGAAAAGTCTTTATGGCTTGAAGCAAGCACCGAGACTATGGTATCAGAAATTTGAGTCAGTTATGGGGGAGCAAGGCTACCAGAAAACTACTTCTGATCATTGTGTATTTGTACAAAAATTCTCTGATGACGATTTCATCATATTATTGCTCTACGTAGATGACATGTTGATTGTTGGCAGAAATACTTCGAGAATTGACAGATTGAAGATGCAGTTGAGCAAATCTTTTGCCATGAAGGATTTGGGGCCAGCAAAGCAAATACTTGGTATTAAAATTTCCCGGGATAGAGGAAATAAAAGGTTATACATGTCACAGGAGCAATACATTGTGAAAGTGCTTGAAAGATTCAATATGATCAAAGCTAAAGTGGTTAGTTCTCCTCTCGCTACACACTTCAAGCTTGGTGCTCATCAAAGCCCTTCTACAGACGAAGAGAAAGAAGATATGGCAAGAATTCCATATGCTTCAGCAGTAGGAAGCTTGATGTATGCAATGGTGTGCACGAGGCCAGATATAGCTTATGCAGTCGGTGTTGTTAGTCGTTACTTGTCTAATCCAGGAAAAGAGCACTGGAATGCGGTGAAGTGGATATTGAGATATCTACGTGGTACTTCTAGTTTGAGGCTCACTTTTGGTTGTGGAAAACCGTTGCTAGTGGGCTACACTGACTCAGATATGGCAGCTGATGTGGATACACGAAAATCTACTTCCAGTTACTTGATAACTTTTGCGGTGGTGTCGTGTCATGGCAATCAAGATTGCAAAATGTGTTGCACTCTCTACAAATGTACAGAAGCGAGTATATTGCGACAAAGAATCAAGCTTGTAAAGTTGTTGTGGATGAAGAAATTCATGGAGGAGCTTGGTTTTAACCAAGAGAGGTACGTAGTATTTTGTGATAATCAAAGTGCTATTCATCTTGGTAAGAATTCTACATTTCATGCGAGATCAAAACATATTGATGTACGGTATCATTGGATGAGAGACGTTATCAATGACAAGTTACTTGAACTTGATAAAATTCATACGGATGATAATGGTCTGCCGATATGATGACTAAGGCATTGCCAAGAGAGAAACTTGATGTTTGTCGGTTGATCGCCGAATGGTGAATCCCTCCACATAATCGGAAAGGGGAGATTTGTTGGGTTGGGTTTCCTCATTTGTGGTGATGTCCCAAAACACCCAACATAAGGATGTGGGTTAAATACCACATTGAAGGACATTTTTGTCATTATACTTGAGGGGGCATTTTTGACATTACTCTAGTCTCTTATGCCTTGTATACCTGATTGTAGCTGGTCATTTTTCAGTCCAAGAAAAAGAGAGAAAAGTGAGCTGCCAATATAGAGAGAAAGAAAAAGAAAAGAATCCCGCAAGTCACCTGTGCAGTAAATTTCCAGAGGTGATCGCCGGCAATCGGACCGTTGGATCATAGTGAAACTTTGAGGTATTGTTCCTAACACATCGAACTTCAGTTGGAACGATGGAGATCGGGTTTGGAGCCTTCTATTGTGAGTAATAGACGAAGAACACAGAGGTGTCTGTTTTTCGGATCTAACTGCAGCAGGTTCAGTGTTGAAGCTGTTCCGGGCGTTTTAACCGTTGGATCGGGCTGAAATTTGGATATGTGATTCGGGACAACCTTGGGTCGATTCTGAACGGTGAAGATCGTGATTGGTATTCTCTATTGTTAGATATTAATTTCGGACAGCAGGGTGTTGGGTGAGGTCTTTCAATTCTTTCATTAACAAGATTGTGTATATCTTGTGTTTGTGATTGTATCACTTGTGGCAGATTGTTGTTGAACTTGTTGTACCCTATTTTGATTATAGTGGAGATTTGGGGTGGACTACGGTCCCGTGGTTTTTACTCCTCACACCGGGAGGTTTTCCACGTAAAAATTGCTTGTGTCGTTTTTATGTTTTGCGTTGAATTTTTGTTGCACTTGTGGTTTGGATTGTTTGCTGTTATTTCCTACTAGGTTCACACAAGAGAGGGATAATTTATTTTTCGCTGCGTTTGTGAGTTTATCCCAACATCGAGTCATGTCATGTCGTGCTGATTTGTCTCTTTAACAGTATTTGTAACCGTGTCGTGTTATCGGTCGTGTCATTCATCGCCAGCTCTACTTAAGAATATGATTAGTGATTTTGGTTAGCACACTAAAAAGGTGATCAGTCACCTGTTGGATTTATCGGGTGAATATGTTAAATGTTTAGAGGTCCAAAGATTAGAATAAATTGTGGCCTATTATCAAAGAAAATCCTCTTTAGGATGAAGTTGGTGATTATTGAGTACCTTTGGAACCAGCTGCAACAACTTTTCACAATTTATTGTTGTAGTTCGAGAAGACGACAACAAGCTTTTGGATACAATGAGAAAAGTTAGAGATGAAATCCACTTATATTCAAATTCATAAAAAAATAGCTTATTCATATTTAATTTGTCCTAGTTATATTTGTAAATTTGGAGAATTATAAATTTATGGTATTGACTGCAGAACTATAGATTTATATAAAGGTCTTCCTAAAAACTATTATCTTATTATTTTATTAAAATTACTAATTTCTTAAATTGAGACCAGAGAAAAATATTATTTTAGAGAGTTGTTATTTTATGGAGTATTAATTTATGGAGGTAATACACACATAAAATTTCTAAAAATAATAAAAACATCATTCGTGAAACAAAAATGAAATTTTTTCATGGATTATGCACCTGAAGGAGAATAAATAAAGCACGGCTTGGTTTTTGTGCATTTTCCCAACTCAGCGGCAGGTTCCCTCCACACTCTAAACAAGGTATCGGACGCTAAAGCCACACGGATGGAATCTTTTATTCCAAAATCGTGTTTCATCTTTAATTCCAACCGCACGGATGATAAACACGTATATAATACGTATCACATTAAAACCCCACAAATTATGCTTAATTTATGCTTGCAAATTAACATTGTAATTGTTTTCACACAGTTGAAATAGGAGATGAAACACAATTTTGAAATAGAAGATTCCTTCGAAATCCCCAACCTCGTTAACATAATCCACTTATTGTTAGAGATGGCAAAATGCACGAAACCAGACCGGGAAACCCGTCCCCGACCCGATTATGTCAATGGGGCGGGGATGGGTTTAGGTCACCCCTCCCCTCCCCGACTTTATATATATAATTACATATTAAGTATATTTTATATTGTATATTGGTTGTTTTGAATTAATTAATAAAAGTAGAATATTCTTGTTGTAAAATTCTCAAAAAAAAAATAAAATTCTTGTTGTAAAAGAAAATATGGATGTATATTTCGAGTAATTAACTTGCCTCTCTTGACCTAAACCATGCAACAAAATTCTTATATAAATATGGAATACAATAGGACATTTTGTGCATTATCTAAATCATTGAATATGTTTCATTAAATTAGTGCAAATAAAATAAATTTATTCTTTTGATTAATTTAACGTATATTCAATCAACAAACTTTTACCTTTTCGTTATAAACAAACTTCCTCGTTGTGGACGCCTTGAGAAATATTACATATGCTGCCGCGTTTCTACTAAAATCTGGTAGAAATGAATTGACATTCACCTTAGATAGCATGTTATAGAAATTCACAAACTTTTTATCTTACTTTTCATTTCTCAGGCAACTTAGAAACGGAATTGGAGGTTTGTAAAGATTGTCAGTTTTATGCAAGACATATCCCTTACTCGCCTTTTTTTCTTTTGGCTCTTCTTTTGTCCGGTCATCCTTTGTAATCTCTTCATTGCCTACAGGTTTAGACGAAGCAATAAAAAATAGAATTTCAACTTTATTATCAATTATTTTACCACTTCGTAACACGGTGATGGTCTGTGCTTGTTGCAGTTGGCTTGGTAGCTTCCCCTTATTAACCACATATTGAGTGATTTTCACCGACTTGAGTGGCCAGTTGGCTCACTTGAGTCTCAACAGCTTAACCAAGGCATCTATGGATTCAACGATGTCTTGAGTTTTCTTGCTAACTTGAATAAATATACTCAAGCTTTCTTCAACGACGGAGGTCGTGATTGGTTTGATGATTGTCATTGGGATTGCGGAGGCCCGGATATATTTGAGATGGATTGTGTAATTTCCCAACTAAAGTTCGGATAACTCCACCAACCTTGGTTGTTTGTCCGAGAGAACGGATCATTACGGGGCTCTGTTGATATCCCTAGATTGCATTAACGTCCTCAACCTGTTGCTCAAGAAAAACATTACAAATATTAGCCCCATGACCAAATCCACCACAAATATCGGAAGACTCGCTGAGGGGCCGATCGTGATTGCTCCCGTAGCCAACATGCACTTGCTTAGTCGGTTCCGTCAATTGCTTTGCCACATCATAGTTTGGAGCTACTTAATACTTTACTAACTAAAATGCGGGCTTAAAATTCCATAATATAAACTTGAAAGTTATTAAAAACTAATAAGGATAATAAGAGTTACGCATTATTAAAATTCTTATTACAAAAGCTTTAAAGATTGTTTCATCAAAACACAGTACTTAAATTATTTTGGGAATAACAGAACGACACCCACATAGACAGTCCCTATACCTCAGCTCCAGGCTCGTCATCATTATCCGAAATATGATAAACATTTGAAGGCTTGAGTGTGAAGCTCAAGATGAAAGCGTAAGCTTGATTACACTAATGAATTTAGCAACATTTATTCCCCCTGTGTTACTTTCATGTCTCGCGGGCCCCAAGTCAAACGTTTCAGACCCTGCTACCGCCTCACATGCTATTAACCACTTTTCACTTGGTGAGTCACCTTCATGTCTCGTGGGCCACGGCCGATGCCTCGTTCCATGCTTGCACCTCACATGATATTAGCCTTAGGCCTCATAACCTGAAGGTCCTCAATCATAATATACGAGCATAAAAAATGTTTTGCATATAAACATTAGTATAACAAGACAACATGCTTATGAAATTAGAAGTTTACCCACCTTTGAAGTTTAACAAAGCTAGTGATGTATTTGTTTGAATGAGTCCGTATCCGATTAAGCGCCCGCACCTAACACATTAATTCTCCAACTTAAATAACATAGACAATGTAATAATCATCAAATAACTTATTCTCTCGAGCTAACTAAAATCTAAAAGTTCCTAAAGTCAATTATTGCATAATCGGGTGTCCTGTACCCTTTTAAAGAGCTTTAAAAATTATAGTTGACAAAAGTCAAAAGTCAACAGTCAACTTAAAGTCAAAGTCAACATAAAGTCGAAGTCACTTAAATTCAATTAATCCTTAATTAATCACCTAAATCAAATAATTCGCCTAACGACTTCGTTTTTTAGAGATGGAAATCCCGGTTAATCGAAACCTTAACCTATAAAATCTTATCTTGATTAAAAATTCTCGATTATCTTAAAATATGACATGTCATCTCGAAAAATTCCGAAAATATCTTATTCACTAAACCCAAACTTATTGATTTAATACTTAACGTTAAATAACTCGATAAGATTATATTGGTTTGCGTGTCAAGTACAAGTCACATCACATCACTATTCATGTCACATCACATTAGTATTCACGTCACTATTCATGTCACATCACATCACTATTCATGTCACATCAACTTTATGTCAAATCGGTCATTATTCATCATTTTTATCCCCAATTCCGATCAACCGCAACTGCTCCGGCACCGCCACCTCCGGTGGACAGTAATCGGACCCGGCGGGATGTATTTCTCCATTTTTCGAGCTCTATTCAGTTTTTCCGGTTCTCTAATTTTGAGCACTAAATATTTCATCAACTTATTATCCTCAAAATCACTTTTAGAAAATAAGAGTTTTCATCAAAAATCATCCTTAAGGCTTTAGGCTTCTAATTTTAACCAATAATGAAATAATGAGACCAAAAATTCTAAATTGATCAAATTCATCAACTATCTTAAGTTCTTCTCCAACAACCAGTTATACAACTTCTAAAAATCTTCTTAAGCCATTAATATCAAGATTAAATCATCAAAAATCATATATAACTTAAAATTAAAAATAAAGTATAAAACCATCATATTTAATCATCCTAAGGATTAAAGTTTTTTCCATCCTTCTTACACACACTACACCAAGAACACACAATTCTTTAAATTTCACCAAGAACACCAAGAACACACAATTCTTTAAATTTCACCAAGAACATCAAGAACACACACTACACTCATCTTCAAAGTTTTTCTTTCACACACTTCACCAGTTACACATAAATCTTTATATTTTATCAAGAACACTAAATTTCGCAGAAAATTCTTTGTTGTAGCAGTTTTCGTAATTCTGCTATATCTCCTCAATGAAACACCCGATTTATGTGATTCTTACACCGTTAGAAAGCTAAGACAATTATCTACAAATGTTTCTCAACAAGAAAGTCCCAATTCTTACTACAAATAGGTCAAAGAGTGATATTACGGAAGGGCAGACATTTTTTTTTGGATTTCTGGCACAATTCACTATTTGGGGTATAACTTGGTCTACATAACTTTAATTAACATGATTCAAGTTGCAAATGAAAGCTAAGACATAGATCTACAAGTAGGCAACAAGGTTTTGGTTCAAATATAGCTCAAAATATCCATAAATTCCAGAAATTTATTTTTGTATAGGGTTAAATTTATGTCCGAAAATAAAGGTATTTTCATTTTCTTCAACAAGATCAAATCACAATAGAAAATGAAATAAAAAAAATCATTTCTAATTTTTTTTCAACTAAAGGCTGAAGATTACAAGTCTAATAATGAGGTTTTTAAACATCATGTAACCACCATCAATTTATATTTTTAATGTTAGTTCTAGCATAAGATCAATACCCTATCATACTTAATTGAAAAGACAAAAATTAAAGAAAAAGATGAAGAAATCTTTACCTCTTTGAAGTTTTCTTAACAATGATATATTTTATCTAAGTATGGGGTGTGAAGAAGAAGTGAGGGTGTTGGGGAATTTTATAAAAAAAACAAGAGGGCTTAGGGTAGAAAAATTCATTTTGCCCTCTTTTAAAATTATTAATAAAAATTAGTATTTTGAAAATCCTTAAGTAAGCTATTATTATTTTTTAAAATCCCGAGAGTTAATTAAAACTCGTTTTTCATAAATTAGATGGTCACTAATAACAATAAAATGTTAGGTAGAAATATTAGTCTCTAAATCCAAAAATATAAATAAATACTTTAGCAAAATTCTCCGAAAATTCACTTAATCGGTCTAAAAATCTCGATCCTAAAATTTAAGTCTGAAACTCCATAATAATATCCATAATACGTCATCGTGATGTCCATTCATATCCATTATCGTATTTAGGGGCACAATCGGTTCCCGGATACTCAAAATAAATAAAATGCATAAAACGAGTAAATCACACATTTCAAATATATTAATTTAAAAGTTTCAAGTAATTAAAAAGGGTTGGGTCGTCACAAAAATAAACAATATAATTATTACTCCTAAATCTTCCTCCGGCAACAGCACTAAACCCCTAAATTAATCTAGCGATGCCCGCAATAGCAAGAAATCAATTATCGGATGGCAAATTAACCTCAAGTCGTCTTTCGAGGAAGATTTATCATGCAATAACTATTTCGTATAAAAAAAATCATAAATACTCTAACCAGATTTTTATTATTATAATTAACTAAAGAAAATAACTAAAGGACCTGTTAAGACTTAACACAATTAAATCCAGAGAAAAAGATGTCGAGAAAACTCTAGGATTTCAGAATCATATCTACAAGCTCACAAGCAAAATACAAATCAATTAATCATGCGATTAACAATTTAAGAAAATTGATATAAACTAGACTTAGATCTGACAACTCGCGTTTTCACATATTAAATCTAGATAGATCCAATTTACCAAATTAATTAACCAAGTTAGATAATACATTTTTGATTCATATTTAACTCCCTAATTGAATTTAGTCAGATAATAATACCATCTATCGATCTCAATTATTTTCTCAAGACAATCAAAGTTGATCAGACAATTATTTATAAGATAAAGCAATTCAATCAGGCAAGGGATAATCCATTAATCAATATTCATGTTTGTTTGTTCGCAACAATTCTTTCTAATCCCAGAACAAGAAAATTAGTTCATGCTTGGTGATGAAATCATTAATTCAATTAAAAGGTAGAATTAAACAATTATAAACGTAATCATGCAATAACAATAATCACCAAGTAATGTCGCCCGGGGCATAGCTCAACTGGTGCAAAGAATCTGGGTGATGGGATGTCCCCTTCGCTGGCACCCGTAGCGTGGAGGTTTTAATCCACCTGGTAATAGGTTGGGGGTAGGATTTCTTGTGTGGTGATTCACCTAAAGCAAAAGTCTTGGGACTCGTTGAAGCATATCCCGCGATTTACCTCATCCACGAATTGAAGCTCTAGAAGCGGGAAAGTGGGGGCCCTCATAGATGTGGTTCATCCTTTACTAGTCACAAAGTAATTAAAATTAGATAAGAAAGATGAAGAAATAATACGCTTTGATTAAGCCGCAAAAGATCTCATGTGGAAATCAAGCAATCCCAATGTCGAAAAGCAAAATAAAATAACAAAAACTAGAGTTTAGAAGTGCTAAGAACTAAAAGTGTATAAAACATGGATTCTCCAGTCATATTTATAAGCCTAGAGTCCTATACAAGGTGTGAGAATCCAAAAAAAAAAAAAAAAAAATTGAAAAATAATGGAAAAACTCTCCGGCGCGTGACCACGCACTCTTCTCACATGTGGTCCGCGTGACCCGCGTGCAACTTGATTGACCTCGCGCGACACGTGCCACTTGATTCCCGCCGAGTCCCGACGAGCGTGACCGCCACGTCGCGAGGACTTTTTCTCCACCGCTCACGTGCGAGGGACTTTTTTCACCGCTCGCTGGGTCGCGCGCCTGCACGTGCCGTTTTCCATTCCGTCCTATGTCGTCCGTCATCGCACCTGCTGTTCACCGTTTCAAGCCTAATTTTCACCGAAACCTACAAAAAAGACAACAATACCCCCACGTAATACAAAATAATACAAACAACACACTAAGTACGCGAAAACACGCACAAACACGTAAACAATCATACGAAAAAATACACAAAGAATATGTATAAATACATGCAAAACAGTTAGTCCGTGTAAACCACACACTATTGGTCTGACAAGACACAACATCCCATGCCGAAATTCATTAAACACAATTAATATAAATAGAAACTTATAATTAATCAAACATACTAAGATGACTCAATGATTATAAGAATTGGTAATAGAGAGTTAATACATTTTAACACACTAGTACGGTGAACTTGCGTTGCACGTGAACCAATTATTTTTATTAATTTAATTCAAACTAAATCTATATATTAGAATCAATTTTTATTATATTATTTCCATTTATAATAAATGTCATTAATGTATTTTGATCTTAAAAAAAAGTTTACAAAAGACTAAATTTAAACTTAATTGTTGGTGAAATATGGTTAAGACATTTTGAACTAAAAAACATGATACTTAAATGATATTATCGCTCAACAAAGTACAATGAATATTAAAAAATTGATCAGTAATCTATATATAAATTTAAAAATATATATTCAAGAACTCGTTTTAGATTAATGCATCTCTTGTTTGATTTATGAGTGTCTACTTCTTCTTCATACTTAGCTTTGAGATTTTTTTGTAATTTTTTTAATGCACTTTTCGCCCGAGCATGATTAGTTGACGTATGGATGTATTTCTTTATTTCATTTCCTAATTTGTGTTATCTTTTAAATCGGTTTGACTACAAGATTCAGTTTTTCATTCATCACATGTGCCTCTTTTGTTAAGAACGATGAGAAAGTAAAATTCTATTTTATGTTTAGTAGCTTAGCTCCTGTAATATTTTGATTCATGTTTTTTTTTAAATTTAAGTACATATCTTGGGAGGGGAAGGATGATGTGAATCAAATCCCACACCTCTAGCTGAGATGAGAGTCTTTACCACTCGACCATTATCCAAATTTTCTCATGTTCTCCATGATTAAATTAATTATTTATATAACAGAAATGAAGATAAAATAGACTAATCAATTGGAATTGAAAACGGTCAATAATTGATTCAGTTTGAAAGAATAGTCATATTTATATATCAAATAAACAACAGAACCACATCATAAAGAATTAGAATTATTGAGTGTCTAACAATATTTATGCTCCATTCTATTATCATTAAGAGCATGCACAACATCATAAATTTATTATTTCCTGTTCGCCTATTTTTTTTAGCTTCACCGCAAGTGTACGGATCAGTTTATAGAATATTTTTTTAGCTTCACCGCAAGTGTACGGATCAGTTTATAGAATAGGATTTGCAAGGTCGAATCCACAGGGGTTAATAAATTAATGTACCAAGTATTGGCTTATAATAGTCCTATTTTTATCTAAACTATCGAAATTTGAAGGGTTGGTTTTATTACTATTAAAACAGAAATTAATCCTAAATTAACAAAGCAAAGAGCGATTGAAAGATCAAGTATGGATGGATGGATTCCTGGGTTATGGTTTCAATTAATATCCCACTTTTATGCTTAGATTAAGCAAACCAAGGTTAAACGTATTCTTCTCTATAGACCAATCACCAAAGTAATTTACCCCTTCTCTCGAGATGTATGTAAAAGCGTTGATTGGAATACCTATGCTAGCATCTCTACTCAACATGAGATACCCAACTCCCAAAAGTTCAAAAGATTATAAGATCTCACAAATATTCACAGACTTCTCAATCATGCAATCTATTTGTGTCAAGTACTCAAGATCTAGTATTGAAACTCATTGGTTAGAATTATGAATCAATACATCAAACAAGTTTAGATGAAAGACCTTTTGATAAAACAAGAATTAAAGCAAAGCACTTGAATAGAGAAAGAAAACATTAACTTCAATTATCCTTAATCATCACATAAAAGTGTTTATTAACCTACTCCCAAACCCGGAATCACAAGATGTTTAGCCAAACATTGAAGATAAACAATTCATAGACAAATTATTCATAATCAAAATCTAACTAATTGAAATAACGATACGATGGAATGAGTGACTCGGGGATGATGACGATCTCTCGATCTATCTTCAATCCTCGAAGGTGTGGTTGCGGTCTTGATCGATCTCTCGAAGTTTCCGGTGGAAAACTGCTCTTTTCTCTGGTTTCTAGGGTAAAAATCAGCGTGTCCTTGTTTGTGGCCACCCCGTGTCTATTTGTACTTCGTTTGGGTCAAAAACCTAGTCGAAACGAGTCAAACTCTATTTTTCCCGCAGAGGAGCACGGCCGTGCCTCTTTGGCACGCCCATATGGCACGGGCTGCCCGTGCTATAGGCCGAACATTGGGTCTTCACCTCTGGGTTGAGCACGGGCTGTGCTAGAGGAGCACGCCCTGCCCGTGCTCACCTGTAACAACAAGTACTTGGCTATTTTCTTCCGTTTCTTGCCCGGTTCGTCCAACTTCTTCTTGATTCGACTCCAAACTTCTTCTAACATGTCAAGTATTGGCGGTTGCAATGCCTTAATTGTTGCCAAAATGCTACAAATATAGATAAATTCCTACAAAACGAGCAAAGCGTAATCCTTTTCCACAAAACAAGAATAAAACCCTATTTACTCATATAATGCATGCATATCAACACATTCTAGTCAATATTAAGCCCAAAATACATGCAAAATACAAGTCAATCATTTCCAAATAATTTTTTATTATTGAGTGTGCTGATGTGAGTAATTGTTATTCTAATTAACTTTTGTATCAAAAATTAGTTATGTAATATGGTAATGACAAATTTAATAACATTAAAAATTATTAATTAATACATTGAAATAAATAATATGAACACCCTCAATTGTGTCAAATAACCGTAAAACATATGTTAAGCTATACCATTTTTATAAGAATGATATAACAGAAAACCTCCTTACTTTTTAGTTGTCGTGTTCTATGCATGTGATATTTTTAAGCAAAATATAGGTCTCAATTTGTTTTTGTAAAATCGAAAAAAATCATCACATATAATTTGACAGCCTATCTTTTTATTGTCTTAAGCATAAAAATTTCATTTTATTCATTTTATCTTTGTCGGTGAGCATTTTTCAATATAGCATAAAATTTACAACACAATTCACAAAAGTATAAACCATGTATTCGAATGCTTAAAATATTAAAAATAAATATCTTCATAAATTTAAATCTTCGACCTAATATTAAATCAGCTTTACCGGATGATGAATTTGATGTTGAAGTACATTTGAGCATTTGATTAAAAGATTAATTATTATCCATATATAGAATTTTATATATGAATATTTCTAATTTTACTTTTGAATCTAAAGAAGGAAATAATATAACCTTTCAAATCTTACTTAAATTATTGTTCTTTTTGGTCTCTTGATATTCCATCATAATTGTTTTTATTTATTAATTGTATGTATGCATATTGTTATTCATAGATAGAATTTTACTAAACCCAATAAAATATAATATGAAAAAAATAAGAAAAAAAGGTTAAAGTAAAGAGGATTAAAAAATGGTATGTCCGACATTTTAAAATTTAGAAGAAAAACTTGAAAAATGCTACTTAGATCTTTGTTAGTTTAATATTGACGATAAAATCTAGTTGCACTTGAAAAATACGCATTTTAAGAATAAATTGTTCAAAAGAGAGACATGTTTTAAAATGCATAACTATGAAAATAACGTCTGATCAAAATTTAAATTATTACTTTAATAATACATATAGATGTACACTACAAAATATTAGATCAAAATCATAATTACATTTTTATATATAAAAATTAATGTATAGTGCTTATATCTTCAAAGAGACTCAAGATTTAA
Source organism: Rehmannia glutinosa (assembly GCA_016081115.2). Lineage (NCBI taxonomy): Eukaryota > Viridiplantae > Streptophyta > Magnoliopsida > Lamiales > Orobanchaceae > Rehmannia > Rehmannia glutinosa. Next base: position 223,076 of record JABTTQ020003142.1, on the reverse strand, counting down.
AGGTGACTAAAATCAATTACTTTTGTTAATGAGATTAATATTTAAATTATAATGAACAATTTATTTTCAAAATCATGTCTATTTTTGAAATAAGAAGGAATATATTACTTTGATCCATAAATAAACTTTAATTTTCAATCAAATGTAATGTTGTGGTCACCTAAAATTCAAATATCAAATAAGTTTTATACTTATTGCGGATAACTTAATACAATATTTTTTAAGTAAAAGATTAATATATCAACATGTAGGTTATAAAATATGTACTTAAGATATAAATGTGAGATTCTTTTTTTTTCTTAGCATATACACATATATATATATAGATATATACTTCTTTAAATTTTCAGTTTTGATTCTTGTTTTCATATTATATTACATTTTGTTTTTGGTAATTTGGATTATTTCACCACCTAAATAATATAATACATATCTTTTTACCTAAATTTATATTTATTAAAGGTGTATGTATGTTTTAAGCAAAGCTAAGTATTGTCATAAATGTTAAAAATGTATATATGTAATTGATTTTTCTTCAATATTTCTTCTACCATTCTTACAATAGTATATATATATACACCATTTTTGATCGTATTTTATTTAAATCTATTTTAATATATTATATTAGTTTTTATTTTTTTAAATCAAAGTCTATTTATTGATGCAATTTTTTTCAACCAATACACCTCTATATAAGTAATAAATAAAAAAATAACCATAAAATAGAAAAGACTAAATAGGAATAATAATTTCAATCTAAATCAAAATTCCTGATATGTAAAATAGAATAAGATTATTAAAAGCCATACTGACTTCTTATTTATAATTTAAAAATAAACTATTTTGCTACAATAAAATAACTTATTTTCTTTCTTTTTTATCCGGACTTGTTATACTTTTCATCCTATTAATTAGAAATTTACTATGCCAAGAAAAATATAATTAAAATTAAAAATATAATTCTTCATGCTCTCTATACCTCCATATTAAAACATAATTTATAATTACATTTCGTTAAGTTTGAGAACAAATATTTATCCTTTTAAATATCTTTTAAAGTTAATTTTATTTTTATTATCATATATTGGGCTTATTTAACTAAAAGAATATACAATGATATATTATTAAAATTGATAAATGAATCTAAATTATATGATTTGAAAGGTCAAATGGTGCATCCATAAAAAATAAATAAGTTCATAAATAAATGTTAAAGAAAAATTGGTTCTCTTATATTGTCTTCTTGGAACCAATTTTTCAATTTAGCCTCAAAATTCATAGTATTAATTGTTTTATATTGATATTGTAATTTCTGCTGTAAAATTAATTTTCTTTTATTTTTTATTTATTTAGTTTTACAATAGAAATATATATACCAACCCTTAAAAAAAAGTAAAAAATTATAAATATAAGTTGTGGATAATCAAAATTATACAAATATTACCATCTCATCCACTTCACTTTGAGATCTAAAATCTCATTTCATTAATTCAAAACACATAACTCTTAGCCAAGTTTATTTTATTTTAAAATTTTAGAGTATATACTTATAATATATTTGTTTTGCAAATTTAACTTCAAGTTGTCACAATGATCCAGTTTTTTTTTTTTATCAAAAGAATACATAAATAAAATAAACGATAATTGAATCTAAATCATGTTAAACCGTATATACATTATTAACGGGAAAAAACATACGTAAAGATTAATGAATAGACCTTAGAAACAAAACAATATTTATTCAAACTTTTAGTAAAAAATTATATTTAACTTATCTTAAAAATTAATTATTTTTTATGGGAAAATCGTAAAATTCCTTGAAATTTTCAATGGCCACAAATTCCCATCTTCCCATACCTAAAAATGTATCATTTATTCCAACCAAAAATAATATTATCTCACAATTTATGGTGTGTGATAGATTATTGTATGGATATTCTCAACTAATAGTGATGTTTCGGAAATGTATTTTGTCCTGCTATATATTTTGAATAAAATAAATTATTTATTTATTTATTTATTTTTTCTCCTCATTTTGCTGTAAATTCATACTCTTTCTTTTTTGATGTATTTGATTATATAGAAAATTAAATAAAGGTATTATAAATGTACATTTTGCATAACACTCAACTTTAAATGGCTAAAACTCTCTTATATGAAGTCTTTTATATATGCTTATGACATATGGTTGGAATGCTCTCGATATCTATTATACTATAAAATGAATATTATCTAAAAATTTAAAATATTCTAAGAATTAAAATTGAAATAAATCATATAATATGAGTTTGGAATATAAAGAGATACTTATCAATATTATTAAACAAATAAAATCAAAATCAATAAAAAAACAAATTAATTACGTTATTACCCTTAAAAGCTAATTTTACTATGAGGACATTTTTGGCAAATCAAAATTTTCAAAAAATCTTAAAACATATTCACACTTTTATAATAAGTATAGATTTCTTCTATCATAAAGCGTGCCAAGTGCACAGATTAAGTGTAAATCCACACTCTATAATCAATGACACATACTGCATGCATAGTTTTCTTAAAATAACAATTGTGTTTTTAAAAGCACACAGTTGTTTATTCACCCATTGTAATTTGCAAGGCCATGACATATTGTGGTTGCGTGCTTATGTGCATTGCATCGAAAGAATTTTTAACAAGTCAAGCCAGACCACCGTTAGCACCTTTAGCTCATCCTCCTAATTTTCAATTTAGAGTCGGAGGAATTCGACGAGGAGGGATACTAGAGTAGGACATACTGTTCAGGAATAAGTGGTGAATACTGTTAGTCTAAGTGGCTAAAAAGATCCAGAGGGTATTAGGATTGTTATTGTTCACCAGAAATTAGTTATCATTAACTAACTTTCTGTTACATTTTCTGTTAGCTTGTTAGTCTTAGTTGTTAGCTTTAGCTTCAGCATTATAAATACTTCCTATACCTGTCATTGTAATCAAGTTTTCAATAATATGAATTCAGATTTCCTCCATTCACAGTATATTCAACATGGTATCTAGAGCTAGTTGAATTTTTTTAATCCTTCTCCAATGGAGTCTGAAATTTTTCATCTATTTCTCTCCCATATTTTGCTACTCTTTCTCTCAAACTAGATCGCAACAATTACAACTGCTGGGAGTTTTATTTTTAGATTTTGATGAATGCCATGTAAAACTTAGACTAGAAAGTTGGCACCCCATTTTCTTTGTAATTTGCATTGTAATAGATAGGGCTGTTCGAGCTGAGTTAAGTCAGCTATACCTAAATATGCAAGAAGTCAACTGGAGACTAGAATGAAGACTCCGCTGTGATACAGCTGAGTATGGCAAGGAAGAGAAGACAGAACTCGACTGGAGAAGTATCACCGAGATGCACTGTGTGAAATGCCACCAAGTCAACCCAAGATAGCCAAGTCTCAAGTTGAGGTGACAGACGAGTCATCCAATGATTGGAAGTCGACTAAAGTCATCCTGGAAAATTAAGGAATCTATGATCAAGTCAAGACAATCGAAAAGGATCTGAAAAGGATACAAAAGTCAAAAAGTTACTTAAACAAGTAATACTTCCATATCGCTTTCTTAAAGTGCTCGATCCCGAGCGTGCAAAAGGAATAAACCAATGGGAAGATCGCACTGTGTCGAACTCGAAAAGTCAAGGTTCATTCAATACGAAAAAATGTCAATTTCAAGGATCAGTAACAAGACAAGCCAACGACCACAAGTTTCTTTTGAAAAAATTAGCATATCTCTTCAACGGAAGATTTTCAAAAGAACACTATAAAAGGCCGAGGAATCAATTTGAGAAGGGTTACCTTGACTACCAAGATTACTAAACATTCAAGCTATCATTTGAGTCAGAACCTACAAAATATTCTCAAGTCATTCAAGCAATCCTCGTGCCGAATTTTGAAGAAATCAATCCAACACTTACCCGTGAAGGAAAGACGACCTCAATCGATTGAAGAGGAAATATTTGAAGAAACAAAGGGTCTACATTCCACAAGAGGATTATAGAAAGGTTCAAGGTCAAACCAGTCTTAAGTTCTTGGAGGGCTTCGTGATCAAATCCAAGAAACTTGAGCAAGTGAGTCAGTAGCAAGGCAACCGCCCGTGAAGAATCGAGTCGGACGAGAAGCCACCGTGTGTGACCAAGGCATCTCCAAACGAGTCCCAAAGGATCAAGTCACCGTGTGATCAAGACTTGCATGCATCCGGACCGATAACCACTTTGTACTGATCAATACTTAGTGGATTCCTCCAGAGTTGGAGAAGAGAGGATTAGAAGAATTACCCCATCTTCGAACCTCTATAAAATTTATTGTGTCATTAAAATTTCAAACTTCAATTACGCATATTATCTTATATCTCTGATAAATTTGCTATCTAATTGACATTTAACAAAGTGCTAAAACCAAGTGTTAAAACAATCTTAAACCAAATTCAAGGGTGTTAAGTCTTCCAAAAAAACATATCACGTTGAGTTAAGCTTTAGACTAAGCAATGAGTTATTCTATCAACAAATTCGAAGTCAGTGCATTGAGTGGCTAACTCTGTTGGTTAACTAACTTAGCTATCCATCAAGGACTTAGTCAGAAGAATTAACTCTAACGATTTTAAAAGGACTAAATCGAAAAGTTGGTAAGGTTTATTCAACCCCCTTCTAAACCTTACACTCACACCCCTTGGGACCTACAAGTGGTATCGGAGCGGTTGGTTCATTGAGCCTTCCGCCGGTTCTTGAACTAGATCTCAATCTTTCAAAATATTTTTTAGCAAAGTTGCTATCATGGAAGCAAATTTGACACGCATCCCTATGTTCACAATTGAAGAATTTGATGATTGGAAAATTCGTATGCGAGCTCATCTATCAACATTACATGATGAAATGTGGATATTAATAGAAGATGGGCCACTACAAATTTTAAAAGTGAACACAATCAAAAGGAGAGTCTGCTTTGCGGTGAAGGAGAAAGAGGATGTTGCTCCCGGACATCTATGGTTGAAAAACCCGGTGAATGGACCAATGATGATAGAAAAAGATACAACCTGACAATGTGGCCAAAGACATTCTTTACAAGACTTTGGACAAAGCTATGTTCAACAAAGTCAAATCATGCAAGACGGCCAAAGAAATGCGGGATAAGCTAACTTTGATTTGTGAAGGCTCGAGCGAGATCAAAGAAAATAAGCTATCTTCTTTGTACAAAAAAATTTGAAAATTTTAAAATGCTTGCGGAGAAACCCTGGATCACCGGATGCTCGATTCATAGAAATTACGAATGAGCTATCTCGCACTTGGAAAAGAATATACACGAAAAGAAATGTGTATGAAGATCCCGAGAAGTCTTCCAAATGAGTGGGAAATGAAGGTCATGCCCCTCGGGCATTCCATGGACCTATCAAAAACATCCAACCATGAGCTATTCTCGGATCTCAAAGCCTACGAATTTGAAATGAGAAGAAAAGACCAATAAGACACAATCGTGCCTAAAACAATCGCTCTAATAGTTAAGGATGGGAAAAGAGTCAAGGCAAAGAAGTCATCGACCAGAGGAGATTGCCTTGATGGTTAAAAGATTTAACAAGTTCTTCAACAAAAATTACAAGAAAGGCAAAGGTGAATCCTCTAGAAGACACTCAGCTCCGTCCAAGTCAAGGGAAGATAGGCCACCCAAGAGAGCGAGAGCATCAAAAGGTCGAGTACCAAAGAGCCGACAATCCGAGAATGGAAAGAGCCGAACAAAAGTTGAGAATCTATGCAGAACCGCAGTAACCAGGTCACTATGCCATTGATTGCCCATATCCTGTAGTCAACAAATACAGGGAATGAAGAGGAAAAGAAAGGTCTTCGAGAGAAAGAAGACAAGAAAAGAAAAAGGCAATGTTGGCTGCAGAAACTGCTGAGACAGGCAAGCCAAAAGACGCAGAGACTCGGAGAGTAGTGAAGTCGACTACTCAAGTGACTCAAGAAGAAGTCTTGATCCGTTTAATGGCCAAAGAACAAGACCTACCCGACTAAGAAGATGAGGTACACTCTAACTCATCTCACTCGGTTCTAGTGATAGTGATTGTGACATACACACTTCATCACCCACTAATCTTCATGATTCATTAGGCAAAATGATGAAAGACTTTGAGCACATTAAATCCTTGCACACACTGCTAAATGAGGAAAACAACCTCGCTTTCAAAGCCAAAACTCACAACTTACTAAGGAGCCGAGTACTACGAGTCACATAGTCGATGAGAATAAAGAACTAAAGGCTGAAAATGCTAAGTTAATAGCAGAGATAGCCGCTATAGAAAAGAGGAAAATGACCTCAAAATGTGATTGCCTCATTCACTAAGGCATCTAAATCTTTGGATGTTCTTATTATGAGCCAAAGAGAATGTGGAGATAAGACAAAGCTTAGGATTTAATTCCTCTATGCTAAGTCAAGCTCCCAAAGTGATTTTGGAAAAAGGATCTTCAAGTAATGAAGCATCTCAAAAATCCAAAACTCCAAATGGTGCACACACATTCATTCCAAAGCACAACCACAACCAAATTGGCCTTGGTTATAAAGGAAAAGGAAAACAACTATTGAGTATCTTTGAAAGGATACCGAGAAGAAATCCACCCGAGTTCCTCAAAGAAATTCCAAACAAAGTACTTTGTAAAGAAGAAATAGAGCTACCAAAAACCCCGGAAGTTCTATAAAAGGAACACATATGATGGGAATGGTAGAAACTACCCAAGCCAAGCCGATTGGTACAATGTAAAAAATCAAGAAAGATCTATGGAATACATGCCTAGATGGCAAAGGCCTAAAACTCAAAGAAAAGGCCATTCCAAAGGCAAAAGAGCTATCTTCAGCACACACATGCACCCAAGCACTACACACAGAGGTATCACAACTACCCACGGAAGGCAATTGCTAAAACACACACACAAGCATACAGACAAAAGAGACAACTGTATGAACCCAAAACCCCCAAGCAATTTGCCAAAGTAAATTATAACTATGGCACAGATAGATGGCAACCCCTTAGAGTCAAATCATTTGGCTATAGGTTGGTTGGATCATCTTACAACACTAACCCCTCAGGACCCAGGCAAGTATGGGTACAAAAACTAAATTCCTTGATTGCGGGTTCAAGGAACAATCAATGCCAAGGAACCTGGTACATGGATAGTGGGTTTGTTTCCGGACACATGACGACAGAAACAAGAAAAATCTATCAAAATTCAAGGAGATTAGAGGTGCAAAAGTTATATTTGGAGGGAATGAAGCTCAAGGAGAAATAAGAGGCATATGGATCCATCAAGAAAAATGGATTAGAAATCACGGATGTTGCATATGTTGAAGGACTCAACTTCAATCTGCTAAGTATCGATCCAACTCGTGACAAGGGCTATAATGTTGGATTCAACATGGGTGTATGCCAAATCAAGGACAATCAATCTAATGAAGTAGTGCTACAAGGATGCGAACAAAAGAACATGTATGTGGTGGATTGGTCAACGCAACACCAAGCACTTGTCTACTAGCAAAGAGCACAGCCGAATCAAGTTGGCTGTGGCACAAGAAGCCGAGTCACCTGAATTTCAAAACTATTAACAAACTTGCAAGGAGTAATCTTGTAGAAGGACTTCCCGGACTCGATACAAGAAAGAGAGTGTATGTGATGCATGCCAAATGGGAAAGCGATCAAATCATCATTTAAAGAAAAGACATGTCCATCTTCAACAAGAATACGCACTGTTACATATGGACCTATTTGGTCCAAATGAACCAGCCATCATAAGTGGAAAGAAATACACCTTGGTGGTAGTAGATTATTATTCAAGATACACACGGATAATTTTCATGTGTAAGAAGAAAGAAACCTTGCGAAGCTACCACGGTGATGAAGAGAATCCAAAATGAGAAGAGTCAAACCATCATTAAAATAAGATCGACGGAGGAACCGAGTTTGTCAATGGAATAATAACTCGATATTGTATTGAAAATGGTATTGCTCATGAACTATCTACTGACAAGGACTCCACAAAAAAATGGAGTTGCGAAAAGAAGAAAGAACTCTCAAAGAAGCGGCAAAGGACCATGTTAGCTGAAGCAGGTCGCTAAAAGATTTTGGGTCAAGCAATAAACACAAAGATGTTATACTCAAAATAGATGCATGATAAATAGATAGTGACAAAAACTCCCTATGAGATTTGGACAGGAGAAAGCCAAATGTTGCATATTTTAGAATATTTGGATGCAAATGCTTCATCCATAATAATGGCAAAGACAACTTAAAGGCTTTTGATGCCAAAGTCGATGAAGGTATCTTCTTGGGATACTCAAAGTAAAGCCTATAGAGTGCTCAACAAGAGGACAATGGTTACGAAAGAGTCCATCCATGTGGTGTTTGATGAATCCAAGATAAATGAAGAAGACATTGAAGAGTTAGGCGATAAGTCAATCACCAACCGTGCGAAAAAAGTCCCTATGTTGAAGTCAAGTGAGCAATTAATCGAGATGAAGAAGAGATAGAATCTCAAAGACAATTTGGACAATCAGTAGCTAAGTGATAATGAGAGAGCTACTCAAGAAAACACAAATGCAAGAAGATCCGAATCCAAACTAACTTACTCCAACCTCGATATAAGATGGTTGAGGACCATCCACCGACCTAATCATTGGAGATGTAAGAAAGGTGTAAGAACTGATCCGAGCTCAAGAAGAAGCTATGTTCACTTGTTTTATCTCTCAAATATAACCAAAAGATGTGTCACAATCATTGGATGACACACACCGGATTCAAGCCATGCAAGAAGAGTCAATCGGTTTGAAAGGAACAAAGTATAAGAATTGGTTCAAAGACCAACCCATCAAAATGTTATTGGCACAAAATGGGTCTTCAGAAACAAAATGAATGAAGAAGGTTACGTGTAAGAAACAAGGCAAGATTGGTAGCCAAAGGGTATTGCCAAGAAGAAGGAATAGATTTTGATGAAACCTTTGCCCCTGTTGCAAGATTAGAAGCAATAAGGATGTTTCTTGCATATGCTGCACACAAGAACTTCATTGTATATCAAATGGATGTAAAAAGTGCATTCTTGAATGGATTATTGGAAGAATAAGTATATGTTGAACAACCTCTAGGATTTGAGCAGAAGACTCTTGGAGATAAAGTGTACAAGCTCAAGAAAGCTCTATATGGATTGAAGCAGGCACCAAGAGCATGGTATGATACATTATCACAATTCCTGACTGAGAACGGATTCACAAAAGGCAAAGTAGATAGAACACTCTTCAGAAATTAAAGATGGGAGGGTTTTCTGCTTGTTCAAATATATGTGGATGACATCATTTTTGGATCCACAAACAAAGAGCTGTGTGATAAATTTTCAAACCTCATGCAAAGCAAATTTGAAATGAGCATGATGGGAGAGCCGACATTCTTCCTAGGACTCCAAGTAAAACAAATTGAAAGATGGAACCTTTATAAGTCGGACAAAGTACACCAGAGAATTAATGAAGAAATTTGGCATGGAAGAGAAGTCTTCGTAAAAATACCAATGAATACATCGATCAAAATGGATATGGATGCGGATGGCAAGCACAGAGATCAAATAAGATCGAGAGCACTTATTGGATCACCGATCTATCTCACAACAAGTAGGCGGACATCACCTTCGTTTGTAGGTGTATGTGCAAGATTTCAATCTGCTCCTAAAGAAAGCCACATGACTGCAACCAAGAGAATATTGAGATATTTAAAGGGAAGCCAAGTTGGCTTATGGTATCCAAAGGAAGGTTGATTCAAGCTAATTGGTTATTGATTACGACTATCTTTGGATGTAGAGTTGACAGAAAAATACTTGAGGTACATGTCAAATGCTTGGAAATAGGTTAATTTCTGGTTTAGCAAGAAGCAAAATTCAATAGCCACATCCACACGAGAATACATAGTGCATGGCGCTATTGTGCCCAAGTCTTATGGATGAGACAACAACTGAGAGACTATGAAATTGAAGAAAAGGAAATTCCAATTATGTGTGATAACACAAGTGCAATTGCAATCACTCAAAATCATGTGTTACACTCAAGAACAAAGCACATTGATGTCATATACCATTTCATAAGAGACCATGTTGAAAAGAAGGACATCACCTTGGAATACATCTCAACTGATAAGCAGTTAGCTGATATATTCACAAAACCATTATGTGAATCAAGATTTGAAGAACTCAAGCATGAATTAGGGTTAATTGAGCTGAGTTGACACTCAGAAGACTCAAGGAAAAGAGATGGAACATGAAAAGATGGAAAAAGAGCGGAGCTCTTGAAACAACTAAGTGAATTAGCCGTATCGGAAAGTCATCTGCAACGAGTTGGCTGACAGCTAAGTCACGATGTGAATAGAGAGAAGAAGAGTTGAATCAGCTAAGAAGCAAGCTGAGTCGCTTATGAGCAAAGTGACAAAAACGCAGTCGTTTCTACTAAGCGGGAATGTTTTTAAGAGGACGTCAGCATACTTATGACGTGTACAGTCAAAAGCTGCGTACCAAGCTTATGATTGGATATAAATGCTGCCGCATTAAATGCGAGAAATTAAATGTTAATCGGCGTGCAAAATCTGAGCCGTTGATCTTGATCAAATTCCAAAAACCATCCGCACGTCCTTTCATAACCCATACATATACCATTTCGTCCGTTTTTCTCTCACTTTACACAAATTGTTCATCTCTCTCCAAAGCAAAGAAAGAAATTTTTCTTTGGAAACCTTACATATTTTCAAAGCACTTTTTCAAAGTTTCGTTCGGTAAAGCTTCAACAAATGGCATCTACTTATGATTTTGTCAAGTTGGGAAAATAAATCCACACTGGTTCTACCGTGGATTTTGAAGGAATGATCAAACAAGGGTTCGACGAAACCCTTGTGAAGAAAATAGCTGAGAAAGTGGAGAAGTCTGGGCTGAAACCCTTTTCTCACAATGGAGTTTCAAATGACCTACGTGGAGGAGGTCGTGCAGTTCTATGTGAACGCTGAAGTTCACGACGAGGGCATCAACTCCTCTGTTCACGGGAAAGAAGTCACAATCACTGCCAAGGATTTGGCAGAGCAATGTTTGCTATCGGTGGAAGGAGTGCCGGAGATCTATGAGGCTGACGTAAACCTGGCTGCTGCATGGAAAGAAGTGGCCAAACCTGACTATGCTGCGAAGGTTGTCTACACAGCTGACAAGAAGCAGCTGAAGGAAGATTACCACAAGTCGTTGGATATTGTCGCCAAGTGCATAGATATCAAATTTGGAAGCTTTAATCACCGTCAAAACCAAGTGATCGTGATGGGCTGCGATCATGGAGAGAAGAAGGTAAATGGGCCGAAATTTGAGTTTGTATACAGCAGACTCGCCAAAATATTGGGAATAAGTCATTCAAAGCGGATGGATCGTTCGTGAGGATTCTTGGGGTATGGCCTGGTGATTGGTCAAGTTGATGGAGGTGAAAGGTGTTCCTCTCCGACATGGAAAAGCGTTCCATGCTAACAAAAAGATGTTTCGATCAAATCTCTCCGGAGCACGAGTGAGCTTATGCCAAGAGAGCAGACACAAGTGAGGGGGACTCAAACACCCTGAAGAAATAGCTGTGTCCTCCTCTCAAGAAAGAAGACCGCCCCAGTGCAAGAAAAGAAGATCACCCCTGCCGAAGAAAAAAGAAAACCGCACTGCCCCTCCAGTAGTCACCCCCTGCCCTCGTAGTGTCACCCGCCCCTGCACCACAATGGAGAAGGAACCATTAATCCCTTCTCCAAGAATAAAAAGAAGAGAACTGTCACAACAAGGAAGGCAACAGCCTCTAAGACAATCAGCTGCGAAGGCTTTTACCTTCGACGAACCGCAGGAAGTGGAACCGGATATTCCTCCGTGAAAACAAAAGAAGAAGAAGAATCTTCAAGCGCTCGAGCTTGAGAAAATCTATTTAGTCTCCCACTCGGCAAAGCGAGTTGACGACACGGCTAGAGAAGTAGAGTCTCCGAAATTATAGACGAGATAGCCAAGTCACTGAGGCCGATCAACAGAGACAAGTTGAAGGACCACCAGAGAGAGACAAACAACCGAGGAACAAGGAGTAGGCCGAGACAATGAATCCCCTATTGACAGGGGTGGATCGTGTCTCCACGTGTCCCGATCTTTCTTGAAGGAGTTGAGCGGCAGAGTATGTTGCCTTCTATTCTGAAAAGGAAGGGCAACAAGGAGATGATGATAAAGAAGATGATGATGTGATGATACTATCCCCACCATATCCGGACATCCAAAATCGCTGCAGAATGGAGGAAGTGGAAGGTGAGTCGATCAAGGAAACAGCAGTTCCAAAGACTGAGTTTATTGAAGAAGAAGAAGAATCGATGAATTTCCTCGGTTTGACCACAGTGGTCCAAGCACCGGATGAAGAAAAAAATCCACTGCACGATATCTTGCGATCTTCAAAGAGAAGGAGAAGGAGAGATCGCGGGAAGTCAAGCTCGTGAGAAAGCCGATATATGTCCTATAATCGAACCACCGATCATACTCATCCACGCCTTGATATGCTTTCGAGAGCGATGAAGATCTGGACCTCGCAAGCTATCAAGAATTGGAGATGCAGCAAGCCATGCGGAATCCGGGATCCTACATGAGCAACATCGATGGAAGGCCCTGGGGAATCTTCCAAATCACACTGGAGATTGATCCTATGGGAGTGGTGCGGCCGGATTGCAATCAAGTTGTTCTTTGCTACCACTTCCCCGCTCACTCACGATGAAGGCATTAGGGAACGGCAATGAAAATGGGAACTTGGGGACCCAAGTCAAGCCAACCCATACTCGAAGGTGTTTTACCACCGCCCCAATGGTGACAACTCACGAGAAATAGCCGAGTCCGGAGAAGAGTGACCCCATTCCAAGTCACTCGGCTTGGTGCCTTGGCCGAGGGGAAACTCTCTCCACCGCAGCCTAGGTCGGAGAATGCCGCAATGACCCCATAACGAATCTAGGAGGCGAAGTGGAGAAGGAAAAACAAATGATACACAAACAAGTTGTCACGACGAGGCTCAAACATTTGAGACTGTCTCACTCGGTGCCAATCGCTCACGAAGGCCAATGACGCTTTGAAAACAAAGAGAGGCACATGATGGATCTGCTCCGGGATTTAACACTGGCAATGAAAGTGCAATCCATGGAGTTGAGACTCAGTGGATGCCACCTCGAAGACCCTAAGACAGGTTGAGTCCAGCGAAGGATTGTCCAAAAGCCTCGCCGCAGCTTGGGATTGCGGGAGGTAGTGAAGGCCAACGGGAGGTTGAGACTTCCCGGGGTAAAGGGACATGAAGCGTAACATCCCTCCTACTATCATTGATGCATCCGAGAAAGGAGATAAGTGCCCTTCATGATTCCCAAGACAATCTGATGTAACATTTCTGGGATCCGAAGGTGAAGATGAAGCCGAGTCATCCCCACCGCAAATCCAAAAACTCGATTGAGGATGTTCTCCCAAGCACGAGTAAGTCGATCTTAAGGCTACTCGCCAAACTTTCAATTTCGATGATGAGCCACCTCTCCAAATCTCATCATCTTCCGAGGACGCCACTGCACGGCCGAGACCGGTTAACTCAACAGGAAGCACCACCGAGACACACAAAGATGTTGAGACAGTGAGGCTCGGCCAGGGTCCATACCACAACAAACCCCAAATTGAATCACGATCAAACCGTGCGATCTCCCAAAGTCAGCGAGACCGACACAACCTAACCGGGCACATCATGTCCACGAGTTACCGGAATGCATTCCCTATGTCCGTGATGATGCTTTTGAAGAAACGTTCCCCTTCTCACTAGAGATGCCTACTCTTGATGACGAATCATCTAGAGATCAACAAGGTTTACATAGACCAGGATACACTTCTTCCCACGATACCATCGTTCAAAGAGATTTCGACTTTGACGCCGCTTGGCCTCCGGCCAAGACGGAGGTGACAGGTGAGGTTAGAGAAGTCTTCAAGGCGATTTTTGCGAGAAATAGAGAAGATGGAAAGGCACCAGCCTCCTTGGACATGAGGTCGATAACGAGAGATGTTAATCTTACTACTGCCGTCTGCGTGGGATAGTAATCGAGATCCGGAATGGTGGCAACAGCAAGAAAATAATGCGTGTGGAACAAGTTCGATACTTCAAAGCATTGTACAATAAGATGCTGATCTGGAGCGCTGATAACGCTGATATGAAGAGAAGAATGCAAGAAAACATCGATAGAATGCATGAATCTCATACCACAGAAATGGAACTGCTGAGCGAATTTCATCGAAAAGAACTTCTGCGAGTGGAAAAAAACATGAATACAAAATTCACCTTCTTATGGCTGAAATGAAGTTGGTGACAAGAATCGAAAAGCCACCCGCTCGTAATTTCGAGCAAAGATACTTCGCAGAGTCCAAGCAGAACTCAGCTATCAGCCATCTAGATTTCATGCTTGCTGGCATGTTTCCCGGGGTTCCTCTTTCCTTTGGTGATGCCATAAAGGGGGAAGAGGAATACCTAAAGACATTGAAAGAATCCACAGTCGAGACGAAGGACGCAGCTGTAAAGGCAAAGACAGCTGAAGAACAGAGAAAAGAAAAGAAAGGAAAATCTGTTGAGGGGGAAGGTTCGAAAGATATGACCTTAATGGTTGCTAAAACCCCTCAACAAAGACTTGTCACAGCTGACAATATCAGCAAACTTCCAGTGACTCTGCCGCTCCAACACTCTGCTGTGCCCATGTCTGAGAAGAGGAAAATAGTAGAAGCAGAGATGACGGAGATTGAAAGAAAAATGGATGCCCGTGCAATGGACATACTGAAATAATATGGAGGCATTCCGGCAGGAAGAGACACTGATGCCATTTCAGACATCGGAACCGAGCCGAGATCTGTTGATGAATTCAAGACGCTCGCATCCGAGGGATACTTCGAGAACATGACCATGGCCCAAGCCTGAGACTTGTATTGGGAAAAAGGCCTCAAGCTATGCGAAGAAGCTGAAAGGCAGCAGACTACTAGCAGTCGCTCTGATGGTCACTCAGCTGGGAAGAAGAAGGCCCCAGTACAATACATACCTAGAGGAAGAGGAAAAAGCAGTGGAGAAAGAGGTTTCAAACCTAGACCTCTACCCAAAAATATAGAATACATAGATCCGGGGAAGAAAAGAGGGATCTATTGGGCTTTGACGAAATGCGGCCAACTTGCAAGTGGCCAAGAACAATGCTGAGTATGTAAAGAGAATCGAAGAAGAAAATAAAAGACAAACTCAGCTGTGGGAAGAAAGACAAGGAAGAAAAAGAAGAGATGAAGCTGCCAGAAAAGCCTATGAGAAAAAGAAAGCAGCTGAAGAAGAGAAGAAGAAAAAGGTCAAGAAGAAGAGATGATGATGAAGAAAGAAGGAGGCGTGAAGGAGATGAAGTGTTGTTTGTCCACCCCTTCATGTAATTTACTATTGTAAATACATAAGTATGTAAGTCTTCTGTACATTGAATAAGAAATCTGTAATTTCTCTATTTTTTTGCGTAGACATAGATGTTTGCTCTGATACACTTTGTAAACAAATGGTGTAAAGGACAAGAATGTTATGATCAATAAACATATTGATTCTACGCATACATTCTCTCATTCTTGCACTATCTGTATGTATCTTTGGTATTTACATTTTGTATGTATGCTTTAAGTTTTGGCATCATCAAAAAGGGGGAAATTGTTGGGAGTTTTATTTTTAGATTTTGATGAATGCCATGTAAAACTTAGACTAGAAAGTTGGCACCCCATTTTCTTTGTAATTTGCATTGTAATAGATAGGGTTGTTCGAGCTGAGTTAAGTCAGCTATACCTAAATATGCAAGAAGTCAACTGGAGACTAGAATGAAGACTCCGCTGTGATACAGCTGAGTATGGCAAGGAAGAGAAGACAAGAACTCGACCAGAGAAGTATCACCTGAGATGCAGCTGTGTGAAGTGTCAGTCAAGTCAACCCAAGATAGCCAAGTCTCAAGTTGAGGTGACAGATGAGTCATCCAATGATTGGAAGCTGACTCGAAGTCATCCGGGAAGTTAAGGAACTACGATCAAGTCAAGACAATCGAAAAGGATCCGTTACGTAAGTCAAGAAAGTTACTTAAACAAGTAATACTTCCATACGCCTTTCTTAAAGTGCTCACCCGAGGAAGCGTGCAAAGGGAATAAACTAATGGGAAGCATCGCACTGTGTCGAACTCGAAAAGTCAAGGTTCATTCAATACGAAAAATGTCAATTTCAAGGATCGCAACAAGACAAGCTAACGACCACAAGTGTCTTTTGAAAAATTAGCCTATCTCTTCAACGGGCAGATTTTCAAAAGAACACTATAAAAGGCCGAGGAATCAATTTGAGAAGGGGTTACCTTGACTACCAATTACTACGAACATTCAAGCTATCATTTGAGTCAGTAACCTACAAAATATTCTCAAGTCATTCAAGTTTAATCCTCGGGCCGAACTTCAAAGGAAATCAATCCAACACTTACCCGTGAAGGAAAGAGGAAATATTTGAAAAGGGGTCTACATTCCACAAGAGGATTGTAGAAAGGTTCAAGGTCGAACCAGTCTTAAGTTCTTGGAGGGCTTCGTGATCAAATCCAAGAAACGTGAGCAAGTGAGTCAGTAGAAGTAGCAAAGCGCCCCTGTGAAGAAGCCGAGTCGGACGAAAAGCTAGGCTGTGTGACCAAGGCATCTCAGTTGAGTCCCAAGGGATCAAGTCACCGTGTGTGATCAAGACTTGCATCCGGGTGATAACCACTTTGTACTCGATCAATACTTAGTGGATTCCTCCAGAGTTGGAGAAGAGAGGATTAGAAGAGTTACCCCATCTTCGAACCTCTATAAAATTTATTGTGTCATTTAAATTTCAGACTTCAATTCTCGCATATTATCTTATATCTGTGATAAATTTTCTATCTAATTGACATTTAACAAAGTGCTAAAACCAAGTGTTAAAACAATCTTAAACCAAATTAAAGGGTGTTAAGTCTTCCATTTGAAAACATATCACGGTTGAGTTAAGCTTTAGACTAAGCGGTGAGTTATTCTATCAACAAATCGATCGAAATGCGTGGTGGCTAACTCTATTTGGTTAACTAACTTAGTCCATCAAGGACTTAGTTTGTGAAGAATTAACTCGACGATTTTAAAAGGACTAAATCGAAAAGTTGGTAAGGTTTATTCAACCCCCTTCTAAACCTTACACTCACACCCCTTGGGACCTGCAACAACCATTGGAAGCTTCAAGTTCTATCAGTTGCTCGTGCTCATGGATTTGATACTTTTTTGCTTGGAACAGAGCCGATGCTTGGTGAGATTTCTTCCCTCAGAAGCGGTTCTTCAAACCTCTATCAAAATCCAAGATATCTTGTTTGGATGCGTAAGGATCAACTTCTTTCCAATCGTTACTATCTCCAATCTTTGAATCTATGTTAAGCCACATAACTAGATGCACTACATCGAGTGATGTATAGAGTGTTCTTGATAAGTTGTTTCAAACTCAGTCTAAGGCTCACATTTTGCAATTAAGGATGATGTTACAAACATTGAAGAAAGGAGATCTGCGTGTTGATGAATATATTTTAAAAATACGAGGCATAGCGGATGATTTCGTGAATCATGTAATTTTTGATGAGGAGCTTGCGTTATATATACTTGGTGGTTTGGGACTGGAGTATGGAATTGTGGTTGTGAATCTTACATCTAGAGGCGATAGTTTGTCTCTTCAATATGTTCAATTCTCATTACAGACTCATAAACTATGTATTCGAGTCAACAAAGTGTTGCTAATGTTGCCTTTAGTGCACATTCAACATCAGTTACAAATCCAGCTGCTAATATTGCATATAATTGACCTGGTAATTTTACTAGAGGTGGTGGTCGTTTCTCTAGAGGCAGAGGTCGTACTGGTGGCAGAAATTTTCATTTCAGAAATAATAGTGGAAAACCTTCTTGTCAATTGTGTGGGAGAGTTGGTCATGTTGCTGTTAAATGTTACAAAAGGTTTGATATAAGCTATTTGGGACCTTAATATACTCCTGGAAATGATGTCTCACCTCAGGCTTTCTTATCAAATAGGTGAAGGCTTTCTTATCAAATACTCAACCGCATACTCAGAATTCTCCTTCGGATGGTAACTGGTGCTTTGATAATGGGGCAACAAACCATGTAACAGCAGATTTGGAGAATCTATCCTCAAGGCATGGACTATCAAGGATCCGAAAAATGGTGGTAGGTAATGCTTCTACTCTTCCCATCTCAAAAATTAGTTCATCTCTTGTTCCTTGTGCTTCCAGTCCTTATTCTCTCATACTCAGAAACATCTTATATGTTCCAAATATTACAAAAAATCTGTTAAGCATCTCTCAATTTACCAAGGACAATAATGTTCTAATTGAGTTCTTTCATGACTCTTGATTTGTCAAGGACAAAATCACTCACAAGACACTCTTGGAGGGCACTCTTAATGGAGGACTCTATCAACTTGATCTATCTCATCTCTCCAACTTCAGAAGCTCTTCTACTTCCAAGTCTAGATTACAATCTAACTCTGCTGCTATTTTTCATGTGTCTGCTGTTCCTGATGTAAAGATTTGGCATCAAAAACTTGGTCGCCTTTGTAACTCTGTACTTTCTTCTGTACTCAAAACTTTACATATTACTTTTTCTACTGCTGCTATGGAATTTTGTGATGCATGCAAGTTAGGCAAATTACACCAGAAACATTTTGCTAGCCAATGTATAAAAACAAATGCTCCTTTTCAGCTCATACATTCAGATATTTGGGGTCCATCTCACACTCTTTCCATTGATGGCTTTAAGTATTATCTCCATTTCATTGATGATTATACAACATACACTTGGATCTTTCCTTTAAAGCAAAAATCAAGCATATAATCGCTTTGTTCGGTTTCATAGTTTTGTTGAAACCCAATTTAAATCTAAAACTAAGTGCCTACAAACAGATTGGGGAGGTGAGTACAGATCCCTTGTTCCCCGTTCTAGCTAAATTAGGCATTCAATTTCGTCACCCTTGCCCTCATGTTCATAAGCAAAATGGTAAAGTCGAAAGAAAACATCTTCACATAGTTGAAATGGGCTTATCCATGTCACCAAGCCTACTTACCTTTAAAGTTTTGGTGGCATGCTTTTAATTATCTTTGTTTTTGTCATAAATAGATTACCTACCCATGTTCTAAATCATCTATCTCATTTTCAGTTTCTTTATAGTCAAACTCCCGAATATTCTTTCCTCAAAGTGTTTGGGTGCACTTGTTTTCCCTATCTTCGCCCATATAACAACCACAAATTTCAATGCGGATCCTCAAAGTGCTTGTTTCGGAATATAGTGACTCTCATAAAGGATATGCACCACGCTTGAATTCAACAAGCATGAATTCCCTTATCACACACTTTTCCCTTCCTCTCGCCGCCTCCCTCTTATCCTTCCACTCACAAATCCAATCTCCTATCTTCATATGCTTCCTTTACCCCAACACACTCCATCTTCATCTTCCTCTTCATCTCAATACTCCTCTCCAATTCTTCCACATCCTCCATCTGTTGCATCTCAATCCGATCATTCCTCTTCCAATTCTTCTTCTTCATCTCCCTCGGCCATCAAGTCATTGAACACACAAACTCAACAGGCCTTCCTCTAGCCGTCCACATGTCCATTCCTCCACTCCATAGTCTTACGCTCCTTCTTGCTCTAGTCATCCTATGGTTACTAGATCCAAGAATGGCATTCATAAGCCTAAAGCCTTTCTCACCCAATCTCCATGTCCTCTTTCCTCTAAACCATTTATCAATTAAGCACTTCTTGATCCAAGATGAAAAACTACCATGCAAGTTGAATATGATGCTTTACTTGCTAACAACACACTGGACCCTTGTTCTTGCCGATTCCAATATGCACATTATTACTTGTAAATGGGTTTTCGAGAATTAAGTATAAAGCGGATGGTAGTGTGGATAGGTTCAAAGCTAGATTGGTTGCTAGAGGCTTTGAACAACAAGCATGTGTTGATTTCTTGGAGATTTTCAGTCCGTTGTTAAGGCCTGTACCATAAGGCTTATTTTTGCCCTTGCTATCTCTTCAAATTGGTCAATTCAACAGGTAGATATAAATAATGCATTCTGCATGGTGATCTCTCAAACTCGGTGTTTATCCAAAGAACCTGAAAAGGTTTATTGATCCCTCTCAACCTCATGCAGCGTGTGTAAGTTGAATAAGGCCCTCTATGGGCTCAAGCAAGCTCCAAGAGCATGGTTTACTAAGCTTAAAACATTTCTGCTGCTCGTTGATTTCCATGTCTCGGTTTACGATTCATCTCTATTTTATAAAAGAACATCATTGAAGTTCTTTGCTCTTACTAGTCTATGTGGATGATATCTTGATCACTGGGAGGATTCTCATGCTATTTCAACCATCATTCAAACCCTACATCAAAAACATTTCCTTGAAAAATGCTGGGAAAAGTAAACTACTTTTTGGGCATTGAGGCTTCTAGAACATCCGGAAGTTTATTGTTGTCTCAAACAAAATACATTCATGATCTTCTTGGCGTAACTAAGATGACTGATTGCAAACCTACATCTACTCCTCTCAAAGACTTATCATAAACTTCATCTCAAGGATAACAACTTGTTTGATCAGCCCTCATTGTATAAAAGTGTCATTGAGCTCTGCGATCTTACAAATCACAAGACTGATATATCCTTTCAAGTTAACAAACTCGATCAATACCTTTATGCTCCTACCCTAAATCACTAGACTGATCGCATGTAAGCACTTGTTAAGATATCTCAAGGGCATCCTAATTGTGGTGTAATTTGGGCTTAATTGTGGTTAGAATAAGTTAATATGCATGCGTTAACCGAGTCAAATGGGCCATATTCTTATAAAGTGGAAAAGGTATTACGCTTTGCTCTTTTTGGTAGGAATTAAACGATATTTGTAGCGTTTTGGTGACAAATCGAGCATTGTGGTAAAGGACCACCAAGAATCGAGCGAATATATGACGTTTGGAGTTGAATCAAGAAGAAGTTAGACAAACCGGGTAAGAAGCGGGAATGAACGGAGCGCGAGAATCATCCTTAGCGAGGGTGCACATGCGGGCGTCTGCGTCTCTCGCCGCGACCCGTGCATTAACCCTAGAGCAGCCAAGTCCTACGGCATTGCGCACGACCTGGTCGTGCCAGGGCGCACGGCCTTTGTGAATGGACTCAGCGAATGAAATTGCCCTACGGCCTGGCGCACAGTCTGGTCATGCACGAGGCGCACAACCCATGCGATCGTGCGAAAAGTCGAGTTTTGACGATTTTTAACTTAGGGTTTGACCCAACGGGTGTATAAATAGAGACAAGGCGGCCCCAAACAAGGGAGACTGATATTTGCCCTAGAAAGATGAGAAAAGAGCAACTTTCTATCGGAGGAATCGAGAGATTGATCGAGGTGGCAACCACACGCTTGAGGATTGAAGATAGATTGAGAGATCATCGACATCCCTTAGTTTTCTCATTCCATAGTAACTTTTACTTTTGATTAGTTATATATGAACATGAATAATTTGTCTATTAATTGTTTATTTCCCATGTCCTACTAAACACCTTGTGATTTCGAGTGCCTGGATTAGGTTAATGGATACTTTTATTTGATGTTTAATTGCAATTGAAGTTATTATTTTCAAACTTTAGTCGAGTACTCTATTTTATTTCTTGTTTTATCAAATGACCATTGGTTTAACTTGTTTTGATGTATTGATTCATAATTCGAGAGATGAGTTTCAATACTAGATCTTGAGTACTTGACATTAATAATTGCATGATTGAAGAGTTTGTAAATATTTGTGAGAATTAATAATCTTTTGTCCTTTTGGGAGTTGGATATCTTATGTTGAGTAGAGATGCTAGCATAGATAATCCAATCAATGTGTTTATATACATCTCGAGAGAGGGTAAAATACTTGTGTGATTGTCTTATAGGGAAGTATTATAATAACTTTGTTTGTGATTAATTAGATAACAAGAGGGACATTAATCAAACCATAACCCCGGAATCCATTCATCTCCTTGATCTTTCAATCAACTCTTACTTTGTCTTTTTATGATAAATTCTTGTCTTAGTTTTATAAACCAATCATCCAATTTCGGTCGTCTAGATAAAAATAAGACTATTACAATCTCAATACTTAGTACACTAATTTATTAGCCTCTGTGGATTCGACCTTGCTTACCCTATTCTATAAACTACACCGTACACTTGCGGTGAAGCTAAAAATAAAGCGAACACACCCCGCATATTGGATTGTTTTTTAGACCATTACTAGGATATTGATATAGGGTTATTCGATCTTTGATTGAGCCAACAACACGATGTTAGAAAGTCTACTTGGGGGCATTGTATCATGTTGGTAGGAAATTTGTTAACCTGGAGCTCAAAGAAGCGAGGTTGTAGTCTCCGGACTTCGTTGAGTCCGAATTTAGGTCATTGGTGACGACATCTGCTGTTGATATTATTTGGCTTCACTCCTTGCTTGCTGAATTAGGAATTTATATTGAGTCTCCTCTTTGATTTAGTGTGATAATTAGAGTCAAATTTGCCCTTGCCGCAAATCCCGTTTTCCATGCAACAACAAAACATGTGGAAATTGATGTGCACTTTATTAGGGAGAAGGTTCTTCCACAAGAAATTGATGTAAGGTTTGTACCATCCGAAGATCAAACTCGCAGATTATTCACTAAGGCTCTCTCCGCTCCGAGGTTTCATCATTTGTGTGATAGGCTATCGGTTGGGAAATTTCACTCCCCGCTCCAGTTGAAGGGGAGTATTAGGATTATTTCTAGGGATGGCAATGGGTAGGATTCGGGTAGGATTCTATATCCTCCATCCCCATACCCATTTATTATATTCATACCCATACCCATACCCATACCCACACCCATCGGGTATTCAGTTTTCATACCCATCCCCATACCCATCGGACGATCGGGTATTCATACCCTACCCATACCCTCTTACCACTTACAATTGTATTTTTTTCAAATTTAAGTTATTTCTTTTTTAAAGAGAAATTGGAGTTATTTAAATAAAAATATAGATATTTACTAAATTCTTAAGGAAACAATAAGGAAAAAAAGAATACATATAAGAATTAGCGAACTATATATTATAAAAATATAGCAAAATATTAAAAAAGATTAAACAAAAGTGTTAGTGGGTTAGTAGATTTCATTGAGACTTGGGAAAAATCATTTTCTTTAAATATAAATAAATAGAGTTGTATAAATAAAAGAATATATGTAAAATATTATAAATAAATATATATGTAGATATATTATATATATAATATTATTATTTAATCGGGTATCGGGTAGGGTATGAGTAGGATGTACCTAGACCCACCTCCATACCCATACCCGAAAATACCCATACCCACATACCCATTTATTTAATCGGGTACAAAACTACCCTCCATACCCTCCTCCGTTAGAGTCGGGTATCGGATCCTCCGTCGGGTTCGGAGGAAATTGCCATCCCTAATTATTTCTATTCACGAGAAGTTAGTTATCATCAACTAACTTTCGGTTACATTTTTTGTTATCTTGTTAGTCTTAGTAGTTAGTTGTTAGCTTTAGCTTCAACATTATAAATACTTCTTATACCTGTCATTGTAATCAAGTTTTCAATAATATGAATTCAAATTTCCTCCTTCACAAGATATTCAACAGAGGGGTGGATAGATTCCCCATTTTTTTAGATTTTTCTTCCCTTTTTCAAATATGTGAGGATTTTAAAGGAAGTAAAAGATAGAAGAAGAAAGAACACAATGATATATAGTGGTTCCACTCATCTAGAGCTTAATCAACTACTGCCCGTATGTCCTAATTGATTTTGAAAAGAAAATTATAGTAATCGATACCAAACGATTACAACTCCAAAAGAAGAGTATCAAACTCTTCTTACACCACCAATCTTGAAGAGCGCCTAAATATTCAACACCTAATCTAATCAACCAAGTGTGTTCTCACTAAAAGAACACTTAACAAGTAATTCTTGTTTTGGATGATTTTGATCAATCAAGATTACACCTCAAATGAATGTATACATATTTGAATGTACAAGTGTAATCAAGAAAAAAAAGCCTAAAAAGCAAGATGTGAAAGTGCAAGAGCTTAGGCTAATACAACAAGAGTAAGAAAATAAAGGCTTGAGAAAATTACAGAATTTTCTTATTGTCTTGTAGAATTGTGTGTTGTATTTGATCCTTCAAATTTTCCAACTATATATAGAGAAGTTTCAAGATTTGATTTCCAACATAGGCTCTCGCACATTGAAATTTTTCTCGCAAAAGAAGGATCAAAAGATCTACAAAAATAATTAAGAAATATTAAAGTTCACTTTTGCTAATAAGTGATGTTGCAACGGATAGAATATGTTTGTAAACAAGTATAGTGACCGTCGCTATGTATAAAACTTGAAAGTTTAAACTGTTAGATCAAGATTTGACACAGGTTTTCCGAAGGCGGCCAACCACTATGGATAGCAACCTAATCTTCATACCATGACGACCGATTTGCCATGGATAGAAAAAGATTGTTATTGAAACAGAGAAGAAAATACAATTTTTGCAAATATTCAGGTACAATCGCTCTAGTGTGGCGACCGGTCGCCATAGCCTCGAAGAATTATCTTTGGAAAATTGATCTTGAAAATATACAAGTATCGGTCTCCTCTATAGCGATTGGTCGCCCTCAATGCAGAGGACTTCTCTATTTTTTGAAAACTTTGAAATCTTTTAGGTATCGGTCGCCCTCTATAGTGACCAAATTAGACCTCAATCTGAGAATTGTCCTGGATTTTGACAAATATATAGTTCAAGTAATACTTAAAAACTTAAGATTAAAATACACTAGAATACTTGAAGTATTTTGAGAGCTTTTGAAAATAATGTTTTGGTTTATAAATCAATTATTTGAAATCATCAAAATTAAAGATAATTTTGTTCTAACAAATACATGGGAAATAATGGCTAGACATTTGACTACAAGTTGTAATAGGGAAAAATGCAATTTTGTTCTCATAACTTTGGGATCGATCGCAATTTAGTCCCGTCAAGTATTTGTTTTTGCATTACACCGTAATTATGAGAGATTCTCAATTTCGGACCAAAGTTGCGAAAAATCGATTTGTCCACGGAAAATGCCATATGCAATGCACGTGACTAATTTAAAATATTTTTTTTTTTTGCAACATTTAATATATTTTCGCATATGGCAATGAAGATAAAAAAAAAGAAAAATAATCAACACCCACATGGACATCCTAATGGGAAAATAAGTGTCACTTAGGACCATAATGGAGGGTAAAGAGCAGTTTAACCTCAATTTGTATGGAAATAAAACCGAAGGGTTCTTAAGTTGATTTGGCAATTTTATGTCCAAATGGGCGGGTAATGTAAAGGCTCTTTTCGCCCCATTATGGTGGCCCTTATATTTTCCTTATATTTTCCCTCCATTGAGATGTCTATGTAGGTGTTGATTATTTGTATTTTTTTAATGTACATTGCCACATTTGAAAAATATTAAAATGTGGCTAAAAATTATTTTAAATTGGTCACATGCATACCCAATGGCATTTTTCTCGTGATAAATCGATTTTCCGGCAACTTTGGTCCTTAAATTGAGAGTGTCTCATAGTTACAGGTGTAATTCGAAAAACACTTAACGGGACTAAACCGCAACTAGTCCAAAGTTATGGGACCAAAATTGCATTATTCTAGTTGTAATAGGACTTTGTACATTATGTTATGACTTCATTTGTCTTGTAGTTCATCGTGTTAGTACATTATGAATTTTTTAGTCCTCAGATTGGACCAACTTAGAGATTTGGTTCTCATTCTTTTTTTTTTAATAAATTGGTCATTTAAATGATTGTTTTCCAGACATTTGGTCCTGTCATCTGAAACAAGTAAATGACCCATTGGGCTAATGTGTAATTTAAATTTAAAAAAATTAATTTTGAAAAGCTGAGTTGGTGGGGTACATGGACTTTAGGAAGACAAGAAAAAGGCGACATTGGCAATTAGGGTACACACGGCTCATTAAGTGTCCTAATCTTTTGGGAAAAGGACATGAATACCTTATTTTCCATACCCAATCCCTGCACAATGCCCACCGGCCCCGGTTCTTTCCCAAAATATCCGATCAAGCCCAGTTCTTTCCCAAATATAGCAGATCCAATAAATTATGGACAAAAATAGCACTCTTCAGCGTCTTTAGCGTGTTGCAACATCTCCTCTCCAAAAATCACGGTGCTGATCAAAACAACATCTCTGATCAAAAATACAATCCTCCCATCCCAAATATTAATGAAAAATAGAAGAAACGCATAGATACGAAGAAAACAAATTGAGGAAAAAATACTGGACTGTTCGAGATCACAATTCAAGCTCAATATCAAGAGGAAGAAAGAAGACCAAAATAGGTAAAAACAACGCGATTTGTTTATCTTGTTCTGAGACTACCTTGTTTAGATATATTTCATGATTTTACAGATAGAAATTTAGGATTCAATGTGTATTGACTGAGATTGACATTGAATTGAACCAGTAATTTTGCATGCAAATCCAAAAACCTGGCAGTTGTGAGCTTCAAATTGCTTATTTTGTTCGAATTATGATCCAAAATTCTACAAAATTGCTTCTCGTGATTATCTACGAATAAATCATGTGAATCTGGAAAAAAACTGAATGCAGTACATTACGTGATTGTTTTACATATGTTTCTTTCTTGTTTCACAATTGTTTCGTTCGCCTAATACAATACATTGCTTCTTGACGTACATAAACATTGTTTCATACATGTTTCATTTATGTTTTTTGTATGTTTCACTTAGCCAACTTTTCATTGAAATCCACAGTTGCATGGAGCAAATCCCAGCTGTCGTATACCACAATGGACAATGGGGAGAAAATAGAGCGTATAGTAACTTTGAGATAATAGGAATACTCATTCCAATGGACAACACATTCAACGACACTAAAGGAAATCTTAGAACAACAAATTCAATACAGAAAACTATGCAGATTAGATACAAATTAACAGAGACTCTTCCACCATTGAAGATTGAAAGTGATTACAATCTCAAATTCTACCTAGAAGTGAAAAGCAAAGAAGCGGACCGAATGAAGTTTCTTTTGTGCATAGACATAGTAAGAAACGAACCGAGCTTGGAAATAACAACACAACAAAATGTAATGGAAGGAATGAGCAACATGTCTATAGAGAGCTCACTGAAGGAAAACATGGGTCAAAACGCGATTAACTACATCGACTATGCAAACCTCATAAGCAGAAATGTGGTCGGAGAAGAAGACACGACGAAAATTCAAGAAAGTACACATGCTGAAGAACAATTCCAAAAAGGAGATGTCTACAACACCAAGGAGGAATTGATCAAACAACTCAGTTGTTATGCGTTGAAACATCATTTCCAATATAAGGTAAAGAGGTCGTGCAAGCGGAAATACTACGTAAAGTGTCTCGATGAAAATTGCAATTGGCATTAGAAAGCCTCATCCACATCAGGGACAACAACGTTCATAGTAAGAAAGCACGAAAGAACACACACATGTCCGCTGGATAAGAGGATGAACGATAATAGGCACAGCACAACAAAAATAATTGGGGACCTTATCAAATCAAAGTACCTAAACAACATCAAAACAATCTACACGCCAACAGATATAATTAGAGACATGAAGGATGAGCATGGAATAAGTCTCGACTACAAAAGGCATGGAGATCGAAAGAGAAAGCGCTGGAGGTAATAAGGGGAAGGCCGGATGAGTCTTATCAGAAACTACCGGCTTACTTGTACATGTTGGAGGAAACGAATCCCGGATCGATCACTGAAATAGTAAGAAAGGAGGATGACACGTTCCTCTTATTGTTCATGGCTATCAGTGCATCAATAAAAGGATGGAGGTACTGCAGGCCTGTAATTGTTGTTGACGGTACGTTCCTGAAAGCAAGATATGGGGGGACTTTGTTGTCTGCCTGCACACATGATGGCAATGGGAGCATTTTTCCATTGGCTTTTTCGGTAGTGGATTCTGAGAATGATGGGAGCTGGGTGTGTTTTTCACAAAGATAAGACAAACCTTTGGTCTCAGGGAATGGATGTGCATAGTCTTAGATAGACACGTGAGTATCGAGACGGCAATAAAGTAGGTACAAAATGTAAATATTTCTTTATATGATGTTTCACATATAGTTTCAAAAACATTCCACTTTACAAAAATCTCACAAGTATATTATTTTAACGATCATGTATATCCCGAGGTCTCTCACGGGCGTGCACGTATCATCTCCATCGAACAATTTGAAGGCAAACTTCAAAACGAAAAACAAAGAAATACGAGATCCGTTCATAGCGGAACAAAAGCATACACGAATGAAGAGTTCCAAAAGCAAATGTCCGCACTTGACAAACGTAAACAACGAAATTAGACCCTATTTGTCCATCATCGACTACGAGAAATGGACACGACTCCATCGTGAGCCAACGATACATTGTCATGACTTCAAACATCGCAGAATCACTCAATGCAAAGTGACGGTGGCGGGAGAGACATACCGGTAATAGCTTTGCTCGAATACTTAAGATCTTTAGTTCAAGATTGGACATGCAGACATCAGATTGAAGCAAGATCAACATTCACAAGGATGACAAAAAGAGCTGAAGAGTATATGGGGAAAAACTACACCATTTCACTAAATTTAAGGGTAATTTAATGCAAACTTTCATCAGATGGTCCATTGTTTCAAACATGTTTCTTATATTTTCATTTATGTTTCAGGTGAAGCGATCAAATGACTTTATCTTCAAAGTCACAGAAGCTGAGAAAATATTTGTTGTGGACCTGGAAAAAAGTACTTGCACATGCAACAAGTTTCAAATGGATGAAATTCCTTGCCCACATGCTTTAGCGGTAGTAAAAGATTTGAATGCAGATCCATACCAATCTTGCTCGGATACTACATGAAGGAAACAATGGAGGTGGCTTATTTGGAAACAATGTATCCAATCCCACATGAAGGTACCTGGTCGTGCGGAAGAAATTAACACAATGAAGATTCTATCACGGAGGGCAAGGCAAAATCTGGAAGGCCAAAAAAGAAGACACAAGGTAGCTTGGGAGAAAAGCGCCAAAACCAAATGTGGTAGATGTGGGGATCCTGGTCATAATAGAAAACATGTAGGAATCAACCAAAAACAAAATAGGACTCATAGTAGAATATTACTATTACGAATATACGTGTAATTGATACAACTTCCACATATAGAAAATGAAAAGCAAATTGTTTTTTACGTGTTGTTTCAAATATGTTTCTTACAATAAGATGACAAATAAATGTTTGTTTCGAATGTGTTTTGAGATATGTTTCTATTGCACAACGAAACCATTTACTAGATGGAGACCATAAGAAACGTAACACAAAATGCACAATAATTTGAATCCCAAACCAAGCAACAACAATATATTAACCGAAAAACATCTCATAACTCGTCTCCAAATTGTTCAAAAATGTACCACCCACAAAATCTATTCGTGAATCAAAACAGCCAATAACGATCCAAATCCTCCAAGGAAAGCTATTATAAATACCAAATATTCCATACTACTAAAAATATCAAACTTAAGACAAATTTGTTCAGGTGATTACACAATTTATCAGGATTTTCGTAACAATAATTCCCTAGAATCCTTAGGGAGTGGAGGCAGAATTTCAATGTCACTGTCGTCCTCGTTGCCGTTTTGTTGCTTCAGCTTCGCATGATTGTAGAGCAAGTGACTAAACTTTGGCCGCTCATTCTCTACGTCAAATGCCTCAACATCCATTTTCTTCCCGGCAACAAAATACTCCGCGTAACATGCAACAAAAACACTATAGTCACTGCAAAAAGAAATGAAGAAATGGACAGTCAGACATAAAAAAAAACAAAAATAAAAACAACAAAAAAGTACAAACAAATCGAAAAAATATAGAAAAAACTTACTTCTTGGTCTGCAAATGAATGTCTTTCACAACAACGACTTTCATAGCAGAATTCGGATCACCGGAATACGCACCCTCGCCAAGAACAACATTGTGATGGACACCATAAAAGGCTACCAAGGACAGGAACGTAGGAAGGAGAAAGCTGTAAGCTTTCACATCTTCAACAACGACTTTAAGAGAATCATCCGTCTTCAATGAATTGTATAGATAGATAGTTCTCTCCTTCACGCTCAATCGTCCCATTACCCAATGCTCCATATTAATGCAATGTATGGGGAACAAGATGTGATCAACTTCTGACCATGGCTGTCCGCCCGCTATATCATATCCCATGATATAGTCCACAACCGTGGTATTGACATTGATCATGGACAGATCAAAATGTTTCTTCTTTCTTTTGTTCACTTGGCAAAATTTCTTATAAATGCTTTGGATGCACCGGTCAAATATCAAATTCGTCGTTGTGAATGTCACAACACTATGCCCGTATAGGAACTTCTTCCTCAAATAGTAGAAAAGCACATCAATATGCTGCAAAATGAACACAAAACACAATCAAAAAACAGAAGGGACAGTTCAAAAAACAACTTGAAAGACAATAAAAACTTACAGAAGAAGCCAAGTACTCATCAACATAATACAGGCTGTGAAACCATGACTTCGACTTCACTTCGCAGACACCAAGTTTCAAAGAAGGCTCAACTTTGTCATCTTCCTCCGAGTATCGATTCGGACTGAAAAAGAGTATCAAATAAACACAAAAACAAAAACAACAAACTAATCACAAATTTATAAACATTTATGTAATTGTTTCATATATGTTTCAAAAAATTGTTTCACAATTGTTTCAGTTAGTTATTAATTACAAATATGAAAATAATAAAGGTGTATACCCTTGAGAATCAAACCCTTCCGCAAGCCAGTCGTTCAAACCATCCGACAGGGCCCTTATCCCCGGACCTTCACCCATATTCTCGTCCAGCGGGAACCTTCCCTTAACCAAGGGCTTTGGAACTTTTTTTCCAGCATCCACAACGGCATATTTGTCGCCGATGTCTTCCAATCCAATCACGACATCCGCGGGTTCACCACCTTCAGCGATAGCATCACCAGAAGACTCAAAGTTAGTGGTGAATTGAGTTCTCACCGCGACGGACGGTTTCAAAACCCTCTTCATAGAAGGAGACAGATCAGAGGAGACACCAACTGGACTTTTCAAAGCACTCTGAAACAAAAAAAAAAAAAAAAAAAAAAACAAAGGGGAATAAAATAACAAAGAACAAACAGAATCCAAAAACAACAAAATAACAGAAACTATAATTTAAACACACCTTCCCCAGTTCAGCTTGGCTTGCACTGTTCAATATATCGTCAATTTGAGAAGGGGTGAGATCGTCAAGTTCCTGAGAACTAAGGAATTTCTGCTCCTCCCCACCGTCCTTGCTCGACTCATCAGCAACCTTCTCAATCTCACCACAATCCTTGCTTGATTCATCAAACACCTTCTCTATCTCAATACCGTCCTTCCTTGATTCATCAACCACGTTTTTTTTTTTTTTTTTTCATCAACCACGTTATCCATGCTCTGTTCCAAACTCACCACTAGCTGCAACTCCTTCCGCATCACTCAAAATAGCTTCACCAGCGTCATCATTTTTTCCACATTCCCCAACGGGAACATCCACATTCCCATCATCAACCTCATCCTCTCCATCTTTTTCCTCATCTGCATCTTCCTCAGAACCTGAACCTAATGACATGTCATTAGATTCGGTTTCACTAGTAGACTCTGATTCATCAACATTCTCCACTACCTCGACAACACCACAAACCTACATAAAAAAACAACAACCATGTGATGAACATAAATAACAAATAAACAATCTTTAAACAAAGAAGAAACAACAAGAAAAATCTAGAAAGATAACAAAAAATTACTTATAATTAAAAAAACAACAAAAAAAAGTATGAGAACCTCTAGTTTCCTCTTAATATCGGCAAGCTCAGAGAAAACAATAGCAAATTGTTCTTCCAAGAATTTTATAGTTGGAACCTTAAAAGCCTCAAAATCCTTAGAAAACAACAGCTGGTTCCTAGCAATGTCATCAACGGTATGATTCAACCCATTACCAATAACAACCTCTTTCCGCTTCAACTTTCCAACGACAAAATCATCGTCGAGCGGGCTTTATGTGTACTTTGATTTATCATAAAATGTCTGAATGCACAATCGACAAGCTCATCCTCGCAGGCCACAAATTCTTCAACCCAATCGAAATAAGAAAAAAAAATCAAAAGTCAGAAACATAAAAGAAACAATTCTGAAACATAAATGAAACAAAACAACAAGAAAAAAAATAGTAAAATCATATTGCCTGTTCAGCAGACCGATTGAAGATCTTCATCTCCAAGTCTTCGGCCTTCACTTTATTGTCTTTCCCGGACTTTGAACAAGTCCAGTTCAAAATCCTCGTGATCTCACAGTCAACCCGAGCACAAAACTTGCCGTTCACCTCTGGGTAGCACTCGTAGAACCAGATCTGGAAAGCCAATGGAAATCCTTGAATTCTATAAAATTTCGTACGCTTCCCACAAGGATTCTGCTCGCCTTGAAGTTTGTTTCTGTACAAGATTTGCTGTCTCAACTCACGCATAGTCAAGTCAAACAACTCACTCCCCCATGGATATGTGTCAAAAACGTCCATATCCTTGTCAATCAACTCAAAAAATGACATCTCAACAGAACTACCAGTAGAAGTAAAAAGAAAAAAATGCAGAAAATAAAGTAAAGCCCATTTCAAGGCGTCTAAATCCTCATCACCCCAAACACGCAGTAAAAAATATTCCTCAATAGACTGCCTATTAAACTTGTTTCTGCTAGTAAAATACTTCTGAAATATAACAGAGCTCCGAACATCCCCCGACAACAAAGGCCTAACACCAACACAATTAGACCAGTCACAATAGCAAACTCCCCCAACCCAAACCGCAAAAACTTCCCACCCACAGACACAACAATTTCGTCCTTCTTCGAGTGGACGACTTGACGTTTCAACAGAGAATGGACAAGCTGATTCTGGAAATCAACTTCTTTCATATCCAGGAAATATCCAAAACAAGTATTCTTAAATGCCTCCAGTTTGGTGTCAGTTAATGTTTTCTTTATATTCTTAATAACATCAAAGGAGAAGACAGTATTTACTCGAGCACTGAACCAGTCAGCAGGGTCAAGAACATACTTGAAACCCTAGAAACAACAATGAAACAAAACAGAAACATAAAAGAAACACAAAATCAAACTTAAATACATAAAAGAACAAATGAAACATAACATAAACAAATAAGAAACAACATCGGAACAAACAAAAGAGTACAAATCAAAATACACAAAACTCATAACTCAGCAACATCGGTTTCTTCAAAAGAAACCTTCTTCTTCCCAACAGCTTTAACACCAATATTCGATTTCACACCTTTGGAAGGCGATTTAACATCCAGAACCGCTTCTTCGTCAACAATCTTTTCTACTTTCCTCTTCTTAGAAGCCATAGAACCAACAACAACCTTATGAACTTTCCTCTTTTTCGAGGAATCTGCTGCTACCTTCGAAGAACTTCTCAAAATTCTCTTATGAGGAGAGTTTTTAGGAGCCATTAAAATACTACGAATACCAGAGGTTTCAAAAAGAAATTAACACTACAGAGAAAGTGATGAAGCTCGAACGACTGAAACTGAAAGCAATGGTGGAGAACGTGGCCACGATCGATTGTAGAATCGCAAAAAAAATGCGCGCGAATTAGAGTATGGAAAATCAGTAAGAAATTGCTTTAACTTAGGTAATGAAACGTAAGAAACTGGAGGAGGGTAAAAAACTGAAAAGAAACGTAACTAGGCGGGTATATTAGGGAAGTTCAGGACCGGGTCGGGTAGATCTGTGATAGGGTGGTATTTTTGTCTTTTTTTTTTTAAAAAAATCAGGGTATTTTGTGTAATTTTCTCTAATTTTTTCCCTCAAATTACTCAACTAATATTAATATAATATATTTAAATTTATTTCTCAATTCTAAAAAGAATAATAAATTCAAAATTTAAATATTATTTTTTTTATGTTATTTGTAATATTCAATAATGAAACAAATTACCCCGAGTGAGTGTGCTAATAATTTTAGGAATTCCTTTTCATTTTGTGTAAATGAATTAATATAATTTTCATATCTAATTTATTTTCCGAACATTATCCACCCACCACCACCAAGCGCGACCCACCACCACCTCATCCACCAAAACTTAAATTTACGAGACATCAAATACGTGGCAATTTCCTCACAAATTTAAAAATTCCTAATTTGTTGTCTATGTCATCAACATTTCGGTCTAAATCAGGAATTTTCGTTGAAATTAAATTTTTCGCAAAAAAATGGGGCTAAGTATCCCGAATTATTAAAGTTCTTGAACTAAAACCACACTTTGATAACTTAGCGGACTAAAAGTTTAAAGTGACCATGTTATCGGACCGATTTTACAATATTATATTTTCCGTTTAAATAATTGGATACAGAACAGAAACCTATAATTAAGGAATAAAATGAATCATGCTGCAATGTAAGTGTCCTATTTTTTTTCCAAAATCAAATAAGTCTACTATTGAATTAGTAAGTCGATGAATTATCTGAAATGAGCCTATTTTAAAAATATAAATTATCATATTCAAAGTCAATGATACAATTTTTAATATACCACGCATTATAAAGCTCTTGAGTTGAATATCAAAAGATTACAAAATCTCCGTCTAAGTATTTAATTAAGCATATCCATTGAAATCCAGTTAATGCCTCGCACATTGTCTAATTAGCAAACATCCCATTTCTACGCTAACTCCACCACCTCAAGGCTCAAACCAATCAACTAAAGATATCCAAAGCAATCATAAAATACTTAAACAAATTTCAAATTTTCCCAACTCTCCTTCCTATGAACATTCACACCCTCCACCCCCACTCTATAAATTGGCACCCACACTGCGTCCATCATTCACATCATACACAACTTAAAAATGACCATTTTTTATCACATGAAAGTTTCAACCGCAATAACAATGCCAATGGTGATTGTTGCATTCATTATCTTGTTCGCCACCAAAGAGCCGCGGCCCAACCATTAGGTTGTCCCGAGACTACTTCTGGTCAGGCTCTAAACATTCTTCAAACTTTTCGCGCAAGGAATATCCACCTGGATGTTTCGACTTGCTGCAATGCAGTCAGAGGCTTTAACTTCAACTGCTCTTGCTCAGCTCATATTTTACAACTTCCATCACATCTTCGACAACGCATCCGTAAGAGTCTGCTTATTGCTGCAAGTTTTTGCAATATTACTGATTTTCCCCAAGGATTGGAGTGCTTAAGAGTTACCTCAAGCATACATACTGCAGGCGCGCACGTATTGATTGAAAGTGCTAATTATCAGAGATGTTGACGGAAGCTGATACGTGGTTCACATGATACAATAAATTGTTGTAAATTAAATGTGTTACTATAAAGTTTGCTGTAATTTCTTAATTAATTAATTCGTTGGTTTTAATTTTGGGGTATGACAGTCTAATATATGCGTTATTGTCTTTCCACAACGCTTGTATATATAATTCAATGATTGTGTTTATTTAATTATCTCCACATTATTATTGATGCATATATATTTTATTTTTCATCTATCTGTTCAATTTTTTAGTTGAATATACATCAGGTATATATGAAATGATAACAATTTAAATAGAAGATTCAAATTAATTTCATCAATCTATCATTTCGACTAAATCAATGAACTAGGGAGAGGGGGGGAATACGCAGGTATAATTGCAAAATTTGTCCTGAAACTATAGGACAATGGCAAAAAAAATCAGTAATAATCACGGTTAACAAAAAAAATCATGTAATGTATAAACATTTCAATTTTGATCCTGCAAATTGTACAGTTTGTAAAATAGTCATGTACCAATATGAAATCTCAATTTTGATCCTAATTTTCTTCGAAATTGAGAATTACACGTGCCGCTTATATGGTTAAAATCCGGTGAAATGAGCACCAACATTGGGATTTTCATATAGTTACAAGAATATATATTTTGCAAATAATGCATTTTGAAAGACCAAAATCGAGAGTTTTCTATAGTTATATGACTTTTTTGCAAAATATGATTTTTAACTTTTTTGCTACGCTATAGGAGCAATTTTGTAATCTACCTAGCTAGCTAGAGTGCAACAACTGATTGGAGATCAAACCTTCCTCAATACCATAACATCAATAATATTATGATTTCACAAAAAAAACAAGAAACATGATACACTTTGACTAACATATATGTCCGTCCTAACAATTTTGTTTGACCCGAGTTAAAATGGGCATTTTTATAGTATTGTTGAATACTTAAAATTGTTAGATGGATTTATTTCGAGTTCTTTATCATGTAAGTCTTTAAAATTTGAATTACTTCCTGCTTTTGTCTTATAATTTTTTAATTGTATTATGCAGGTGATCAGAAGGTATAGTTGTTAGTTGTACGTTTTATACTCCTGGGTGATTCAACTCATTCAGTTTTTGCATGAAGGCGGAGAAGTTAGCAAATTTAGAGTCTTTTGATGCCTTCTTTAAAATATTGAAAAACTGGATATTATTAGACCCTTTTGAAATTGTATATTTATGTGCGTATTGTATATATTGATCATGTGTTTATTCGGACTAGATGTTGGTATATTGACCCTTTTGAAGTTGTGTAGTTTAGTATGCGCTGTTTGGACTTGTTGATACTAGTGTTATCCTTTTGGAAATTATTTTGATGTAGATTGGATGAATTAACATTAATGATATGTTGTTTCTTGCTTTGATGTTTGATGGCGGATGGTTGTTAATTACTTTGATGGTGGGATGGTTGTTTCTTGCTTTGTGAGGAGATGATCATTGATGCAAAACCATTTTAATGAAATGGCAGGGGATTTTTTTAAATTAAAAATTGACTTTGTTTAGATTATTCGACATCGGTTTTAAAGTAATATTAAAACATATAAACATGCGTTTTTAAATGTGAATGACATCGGTTTATGGCCGATTTCTAAAAGGTCTAAGACATCGTTTTCTAACCGATTTTGTTCCTAATAAAATCGATGTTCAACCCTAAACTATAACATCATTTTTGTTAGAAACAAAATCGGTTAAAAACCTGTGTGTTAAGATCTTATAACATCGGTGCTCAACCGATCTAAAAGATAGTCAATAACATCGGTCAAAAACTGATGACGCTTCGGAAAAAGCTAGCAAATTGCAAGTTAACAACATCGGTTTAAAAATGATGTCTTTTTGATATAACAACATCGTTTTTATATGCATACAACTGATGTTGAGTAGGCATATATTTAACATCACTGATTACAACACCAGTCAATTTTCACATAGACATCGGCTAAAAACCAATGTCTATGACCGTTTTTCTTGTAGTGCAACATTATGACATCGTTTACATTAGGACATCGTTTAAGCACAGACGAGATCTAGACTAAGAAAGAAAACCGCTTCTTATCAGGATGGATTCCCCTTCCAAGCCTTCGAAGCTCTTGTGCTACCTTAGATGCGAAAGGCCTCGTGGTGTTCTTCGCGACCTAGCCCTCCTCTCTTAGAAAACCTTGAATCTTGTGTTCCCGTGAAATTTGATGTGTTGTATTGTGTATTGATGGATGTTGTCATTTTCGTGCATCCCTTGGGTCCCTTTTATAGATGCTTGGAGAGATCACTTGTAGAGTTGGAGGGGAAAAATGACACAAAAATCCGAGATAGTGCGTCACACAGCCCGGCCGTGTAGCTTCACACGATCATGTGGCTTTCACACAGTTCACTTCACATGCCCGTGTGGTCCGTGCGGCTTTTTTTCGTCCCCTGTTTCTTTCCAACTTCACACGGACATGTCATTTTTCACACGGGTATGTCACATGGCCGTGTGATCCCACACGGTCCAGCCGTGTGACGTGTTTTTGTCCAGTTTCTTCATCTTTTCAATCTTCTCTTCGCACTCGTCAATCCTATCCGGGCCTTTCAACTGATATTTCTTCGATTAAACTCCGTTTCCTGTAAAAAAAAGTTACAAGAATACGTAGTATCATGCCCTTCTAAGGAAACCAAGTAAAAACACACTAAATATACATTCAAATGTATCAACATATCATTTTAAGCCCCAAAATGCACGTATATTTTACACGTATCACTCCTCCACACTAGTGGCATGCCCACAAGTTAGCATGAGGGCGTAAGTCCCAGATTTCTTGAAGGCATCCACCGCCTCCTGTCGAGCTACCTGGCAGGCCTCCTCCAGCTATTTTTTGAAGGCCTCCTCCATCTGCCTCTTGAGCTCTGCCTCCCGCCTGGTCAACTCTTCCTGGTGGTTGGCCACCTCCTTTCTCAACTCAGTGACTTCTCAGCGAAGGAACTCCCCAGTTCTCTCGGCCTGGTCCCAGGCAGTCAAAGCACTTTCCTCAGCACTCCTGGCATTGTTGGCCGCGTTCTCGGCCTCCTTAGCCTTTAACTCTAAGGATTCTTGAACACCGAGAAGAGTGTTGTGGGCATCCTGTAGGTCCCTATGGAGCGTCGCCAACTCACAACCTTGACCAATCATGTGCCGTAGTGTCCCAATGATCCGACCCGAGAGGCCCATGGCGTACTAAGCTTTTTCCTCCCAGTTGGTCTCAATGTAGAATTATTCGATCCCGGTGGTCCACACTCAGCTGGAACGTCCCTGGCAGCTCTTTCGGCCTCCGGCAAGGCAACCACATGTTCATCAGTAGGAGTTGAGCACTTGGCGAATTCGATGAACCACTACGGCATCACCCCTACCATCCCTCCACAAGGTTCCTCCCGAGTAGGGTTGGGAGGAACGTAATGCCCTTCTTGGGGGCCTCAGTAGTCGTCCCCCCGAGGGGATTCTTATGGGATCTACCCTCGGGGTCTGCTCGATTCTCTCATTTTAACCAGGTTCAACAATCTCTACCCCAGTGCCTCTTCTCTTTCGCACGGGCACCACTACAGGCTTGGGCCCCATTTTCCTCTTACCCTGCTGAATTTCTGCCCATTTTTCTTAGGTTTTATCAGCAGCCTGCTCGGTGGTCTTCCCGACTGCCTTCCAGGCTATCTTTTTGATCCTGTTAAGGCGGTCAAAAATATCCGTGTCCTGTCCGGGCTCTGCAAAGAATGTTAAGGCTGTCAAATATGTGAAAAAATACACAAGAAAAATTCACAAGGGAAAACCAGCTCGGTAAAGTATTACCTTGGACTTCTAATCTGGGTTCAGGTATTGGGGGCGACCTTCTTCGCTCAGTTCTTTGAGGCGGTTGAGATGGGGATGCTTGCTCGCCCGTGTGTGGCGGGTGTAGCTCTGTTCGATGATCGACCCGCCTAGTAGATTACCACGTAAACAGGCCCCAACTAAATCAGCCTCAAGAGTTAGCACTTTTATGTTCCTATCAGCGTTTGGAAGATTTTTTATGTCGTCCAACCTCTGTAGAAACTCGTCTGAGAGGCGACCTCGGGAAGGCTGATTTCCTGCACAAAGAATAAAGAATTAACATTAGAATTTTCTGGATATGTAAAGGACGGGGACAATTAATTACTAAAATCATAATGAAAT
This sequence comes from Rehmannia glutinosa, assembly GCA_016081115.2. Classification (NCBI taxonomy): domain Eukaryota; kingdom Viridiplantae; phylum Streptophyta; class Magnoliopsida; order Lamiales; family Orobanchaceae; genus Rehmannia; species Rehmannia glutinosa. The sequence continues at coordinate 183,282 of JABTTQ020003142.1, read as the reverse complement.
TGAAGGGAAAGAGCGAGAAATGGCTCGTCCCCCTTGCAACGAGGAGTCATCCAGTCCCCACCTACCCAGAACTACATTTCCTTCCACTCTTTCAACGATTGCGGAAGACCCAAAACCATGTTATCTGGATACCCAGATCAGGTATAGAGATAATACCACCACGATGGTCTCCCCCTTACGCCACCTTGGGTTGCCTTCCAAACAAAAAGCTCATTCATCTCTTCAAAGCGGGGACGGGGGAAGCCTTGCCAAGAAAAAAGGACGATCAACCCTATCAATCTTCCCCAAGTCATGGGATGCATCTGGGACAGGGCGATCCCCGACATTCGAAACCAATTGGTGATCAATCTTGGAAGTGGAAACCTTAGCCCAAATGTGATATTGTGGGCATACATAGCAATACACCCCAAGGGGGGTGGCTCGGGTACCTCCTCGTGATAGGGCAGCCAAAACTGGAAATTGGTGGCCTTGGTAGAGAGCGTCCAACTCACATGGCATCAGCAACCCTGGCTGGAAGTTCTGGTCGGTTTCTGTCCAATCTGTCCGATAATGTTTTGGGGGCCTCTGGACCACACCTTGATTTCTCTCTGCAGCCTGACCAGAAGTTAAAGGAGGTGTCCTCGCCCAACAACACTTGGCCTCGTCTTCCCCATGCCCGCTTGGTCCCGTGGCCTCAACCCCGCTTGTCGCCGCGCCCGATTGTGCTTGGACCAGTGGCCCTTCCCCACTTAGTCCCACACCACGTCCAACTCCCTGGGCCCCAACCAGTTCACATGCACCTCACCCAGCATTCCTTAAGTGTAACTCTTCAGGCCCATAAACTACCTCATCGATAACTGATGTGATCGGAGTCGGCGATAAAATTTTACCCCTATCTTCCCGCAAGGGAGACTCATATTTGGAGCCCTCATCCGAATCGAAATATCAACAATGTCGCCCTCCTCCTCTCGTAAAGCCTCCATCTCCGAAAGAGGGTCTTCTATTTCTTGCTCAACGTTGTGCTCGAGATTCTGGTTGTCCTGTACTAAACCAAACATATTGAAGGAAAAAAGGGAAGAAGAAGTTTTGGAGATTACCTAAAGATCTCTGAGTTTTCTCTCTCGAAGCCGACCTGAACTTTGCTCGGTCTCTGCTATCTCTGGTATGCCTGGAATATGAAATAAAAGTGAAAATGGAGGGGGTAAGGCTGTATTTATAGGCAAAATCTCTCCAAAAACACGCGTCTGTTGGAAATGGCACTCCTTTTCAAAACACATTTCAAATTAACCGTCACATCTCTCCGGTGCATGTACCATGATGGTTCAATCAGAAGCTGCCACGTGTCTTCCATCATTAGTTCCAATTAGTGCGCAGTTTCAAGCATTAAATGTTGATTGACAACTGTCGACTGTTTCAAAACCGTTTGACTTTTCTCTCTCTCTCTCTCTCTCTCTCTCTCTATTCAAGTTCAAAACCACCTCAGCTGATCTCCTCCTCGGCTTTGATCTTGGGGGCCATTGATGACACCCGAGCTGAGCAGGACAAAATACATCTACATGGCAATTCAAGACCTAATGACGTGGACCGACCAGGCCACCCTCATCCGAGCTGAGGCACGGAGCCGAGCCTAACCCAGCTGGCACTTTCTGAATAATTCAACATCCCACCACTAAATCAATCCAATCCACCAGTGGCAGACCAAAGAGCCACCTGTCAAAGCATCAATGGGACAAGTCAACAAACACTTTCCACCACATGGCAACCATGCGGCCCATGCACAGCAAGAATAGGACAAGTGTCGCACTAGCATTCTAGATATAATGATTATTTAGCCACTAATTGTATTAGTATAAATAAATCTCATTTATGAGGAAAATGACAAGAGAAATCCCATATATGACTTAGAGAATTCAAAGTCTATACGCAAATACCGACCCGAGCTCATCAGCTCGGGCAGTTTCAGCCACATTCTTACATTTCCAGTTGTTTGTTTAGTATTTTGGGTTGTTGATCAAACAAAGGCATCAACAGATCTTACTAAACCCTTATTGTTACATGAGCGTGTTATAAATGGTCGAATGGGTGGGACATTACTCATTTGTTTCTCTAAGTTATGGAAAGTTACCTGATTTCTGTCAAAAGTGTTGCTAAGAGCCTTGCGAGTCTTGACGACATGAATTCATTTCAATTTTGTTATGTTTCACTATTTCTTGTAACTCAGACGATATAATTTCAATTTCAATACCCAATTTGTTCCCCCTTTTTACTTTCATTACCCTTTTTGCCAACTTAATCAAAACTGGTAACCTTATGTTTCTATATTTAATCACTTTTGGTACCTTTCCGTTAACTTTTTGTAGAACTAAGGGATAATTTCAATTTCGATACCCAATCTATGCCCCTTTTCACTTTCAGTACCTTTTTTTAACTTAATCAAGATTGGTAGTAGAAAATGCAATTTTTACAAAAATTGCACTAGTGATTTGTCTAGTCAAAATATTTCCTGTCTTGTCGCTAGTAATAATTTAACTAGTTTATGGCATTAGACGACTTGGACATGTTGGATACAAAAATTTACAAAATATTTTCAAAAATCAAGATGTAAAAGGACTGCCAAAATTACATTTTGAAAATATTGGCTTATGTGACACTTGTCAAAAAAATAAATTAGTTAAAGGAAAAAGGACATGAATACCCACCTTTCCAGCCCAAATCCCTGAAAAATACCATTTTCCGCTGATTTTTGACAAAAATACCATTTTCCGCTGATTTTTGATAAAAATACCCATTTTCCGCTGATTTTTGACAAAAATACCATTTTCCGCTGATTTTTTGCGTTGGTTTCTTTGTTGTTTCAAACATGTTTGTTGTTTCTTTGTTGTTTCATACCTATTTTATTTATGTTTCTTATATGTTTCACTTAGCCAACTTTTCATTGAATTCCACAGTTGCATGGAGAAAATCTCAGTTGTGGTATGCCACAATGGACAATGGGAAGAAAATAGAGAGTATACCAACTTTGAGATAACAAGATTACTGATTCCAATGGATTGCACATTCAGCACCTTAAAAGAAATCTTGGAACAACAAATTTAATTCAGAAAATTTGAGCTTACTTGTCCATCATCGGCTACAAGAAATGGTCACGACTCCACTGTCAGACCAAGAAATACTTTGTATTGACTTCTAAAATCGTAGAATTATTTAATGCATCAACTGTAGTGGGGAAAAACCAGCTAGTAACAACTTTGCTAGAGTACGTGAGATCTTTAGTTCAAGATTAGGCATGCAGACATCGAAATGAAGCAAGATCAACATTTACAAGGATGACAAAAAAAAAACGCTGAAAAGTATATGGGGAAAAACTACACTATTTCTCTAAATTTAAAAGAAATTTACTACAAACTTTTATCGCATGATCCCATGTTTCACAATTGTTTCTTACATGTTTCATTTATGTTTCTTACATGTTTCAACTGATTACAACATCATTAAGATTTACATAACAACAATTCTCTAAAATCATTAGGAAGTGGAGGTAGAAACTCAATGTCGTTGTCATCGTTATCACCATTTTGCAGCTTCAACTTAGCATGATTGTGAAGCAGATGACTGAGCCTTGCTTGTTTATTCTCTATCTCAAACGCTTTGACGTCCATAGCCTTCCCACCAATAAAGTGCTCGGCATAACAAGCAACAAAAAATCCCACATTCACTACAAAAGAAATAAAAAAAGATACACAGTCAGATAGATAACACAACCAATCAAAAACAATAAAAAAGAACAAATAAATGGAAAATACCTAAAAGAACAAAAGAAACATCTTCGAAACAACATCAAAACAAACGAAAAACTTCAAATCACAAAATAATAAAAGAACACAGAAAATTGGGTTTAACCTCGAGTCTTAGCCGACATTTCATCAAACAGATTGCGAGCCTCACCCCGTTGGATGAAAACTCGAAATCAACCACAAAATCTTCACCCCAATCCTTGTCGCCCTGTCCGAAACATTCATCATATTCTTCGACACGGCCGTGATTCCCAATCCGTGCTCGATAAATGCCAATCTCCCATCAGCGCACTCACATAACAACTTTATCACCGCAGAATTTTCTCACATCTCGATCGATTGTTCAATCGTGCAAAAGCTCAATTAATGTGCAAATTGCTCCAGCTTCGATCGCTTTCATCCTCGATTTTTTTGACGCCTCCAGAATTTGAATAAGCAATTTTAGGGCATACGAAATAATTTTGCTGCAAATCCCATCAGACGCCGTTTCGAGCAAGGATTTGAAGAAATCGATGCCCTGATCCTGTGCGACGTAGTTCTACTGATAATCGGCTTTTGACATGTTCTGGAGTATTACCACAGAGAAGAAGATAAAGTATTACAAAAACGGTGGAGCGGGTAGGGTATTTTTGTCATGGGATGGAGCGGGTGGGGTATTTTTGTGATGAGTTGGTATTTTTATCTTTTTTCTAAAAATCAGGGTATTTTGTGTAATTTCCTCTTAGTTAAAAGTAGTTTCAAGCCCAAAGATGAAATTTCCACAACCAAGCCTCTACAACTTCTTCATCTAAATTTGTATGGGGACATTGGCACGGCAGGCCTAAGTGAAAAACAATATACATTCGTTATTATCGATGTCTTCTCTAGATATACTTGGGTTATTTTTATTGCCAATAAAAATGATGCTGCTTATGAGCTTGCTAAGTTGTGTGGACTTATAAAAAATAAAAAAGAAGATACTATCAAATCTACCAGTAGTGATCGTGGTGGTGAATTTGACGGTAAATTTAGAGTTCTATGTGAAATCAAAAGATATGCTCATAATTTCTTGGCTCCTAGAATGCCTCAATCAAATGGTGCAGCCGAAAGGAAAACCAAACTCTACAAGAAATGTGGCGGTCAATGATCAATGAATTTTCACTTCCAAAATATTTTTGGGCCGAAGCCATAAACACCGCTTGCTATGTGGTAAACCGAGTATATCTTCGACCAAAGTTAAATAAAACTCCATATGAGCTTTGGGAAGGAAGAACGCCAAATATTAGTTACTTCAAGATATTTGGTGCAAATGTTTCATCTTAAACACCAAGGATCGTTTGGACAAACCTGATCCCGAGGCCGATGAAGGGATTTTGTTGGGGTACTTGACCAAAAGAAAAGCATAGCGAGTATACAACAAAACAAGCTTGGTAATCAAAGAATCTATATACGTCGAATTCAATGAAGGCTCCGATATTCAAACAATCTCAAGTGAAGATAGTGATGATGAAAATTATGGAGAACCAATTATTCCAAACATTACTAAAAATGACCAACCCTCTTCTTCAACAAATGTTCAACAAGAAGAAAGAGGTAACACTTCAAATCTTCCCATTGCATTAAAATCCAAACAAGACCATTCTAAAGATCTAATTTTTGGGAATCCACTTGACAACGTCATGACAAGAAAAAAACTTGCTGAAAAAGCTCTAGTATCTCAAAAAGAGCCTAAAGATGCAGATGAAGCAATTGAATATGAAGATTGGTATCTAGAAATGCAAGAAGAGCTAAATCAATTTGAAAGAAATGAAGTTTGGGAACTTGTGCCGCGTCCTCCATCTCACATTATCATCGAAACAAAATGGATATTTCGGAACAAGTTGGACGATCAAGGTAACATCATTCTAAATAATGCAAGGTTAGTAGCTCAAGGTTATTGTCAAGAAGAAGGTATTGATTTCGATCAAACTTTTGCACTCATAGCATGTTTAGATACTATTCGTATTTTACTTGCTTATTCTTGTTTCACAATTTTTATACTTTACCAAATGGATGTTAAATGTGCATTCTTAAATGGTTTTATTTAAGAAGAAGACTATGTCAAATAACCTCCGGGGTTTAAAAAATTTTCAAGACCTAATGATGTCTATAAATTTAAAAATGATTTATATGGCCTCAAACAAGCACCCTGAGCATGATATGACAGACTAAGTTCTTTCCTTTTAGAAAATGGTTTTACAAGAGGTAAAGTTGATACTACTCTTTTTGTTTTTTAAAAATGTCAAGTTAGCCTTCTAGTTTAAATATATGTTGATGATATTATTTTTGGTGCTGCTAATGAATTTTTGTGCAAGAATTTCTCTAAGCTTATACAATGTGAATTTGAAATGAGTATAATGAGTGAACTCAATTTTTTCCTTGGACTTTGAATCAAACAATGTCAAGAAGGGATATATCTCTCTCAATCCAAATACACAAAGGAACTTCTAAAGAAATTTGGAATTGAAGAAGGAAGAATCGTATCAACACCAATGGAAACAAACGTCAAACCTGACAAGGATGAAAAAGGTAAACCAGTTAACGAAACCAAATATTGAGGTATGATTGGTAGCTTACTTTTCTTAACCGCTATTAGACACGATATTCTTCATGTTGCATGCCTATGTGCTCGATTTCAAAGCAATCCCAAATAATCTCATTTAAGCACCATGAAAAATTGAGATGTGCTTTGTTCAAGTCTCAAGATCAACTTGCGGATATTTTACAAAACTGTTACCCGCCGAGTCCTTTAACTCTATTCGAGCTCGTTTAGGCATAATGCATATTGAATAATATCTACATTTATATTTTGAGCACTTTACTTTCAGTAGAAAAGTTTTGGGCTAAAAAATCTACTTTTCAAAACTTCAAAAATGAGACAATTTTTTTCTCTAGACTATGTCCAGGGAACGGTCGCTATAGATGCAGAAAACACTTAAAAACGTTATGTCTCGACTTTTTGACAGAACTTCATCTTCTCCCTTTAAATCCTAACTCGAACTTTTTCCCCCAACATTTAATCTCCTCTATTTCTTGAGTACTTCAAAAATATGGCACCTCCAAAGAATTTTACCGGTTCATCTCTTCCCCAAAAGCGAAAAAGGCACGTAGAGGATTCATCTTCAAATTGCCAATTCGGGGCAAAACAACACAAAATACGAGCAACACAACGTGAAACATCTCAAGGGCAACCAGGTAATACAAATCCCCAACTTTCCCGGACTCAAAACGCCACACTCCGAGCGACCATTACAAAGGGGAATGTCAAATGGTTCAAAAGTAAGAATCTCTTTTATCCTTAGCTCCGAGTGGTTCAAATTCTTTTTTGTTTGTTGATAAGTATGCTGAATGATTTTATGATGATCCGAATATATGGAATAAACAAATTAGATGGACTAAGATTTGTTGGTTTGAGATGTTTTCAAATGTTTTTCCTACTATTCGTGAATTTTTTGAAACTCAAGGTTGGATGTATTTGTGGGATCACCCTTTTATTATGTATGATGATGAGGTGATCAAGTATTTTTATGCAAATATGTGGATTGAATTTGATGGTGTTCATAAGCCGGTGGCTTTAAATTTATTTGTGAAAGGGTGTCATTTCCGTTGGACCCCTAATGAGTTTTGTAGATTACTTGGTGTGAGGGAAGTTGGTTGGGATTATACATCTTGGATTCACTGGGATGAAAGGAAGTTAGGATTTTCTTTAGAGGAAGTGAAAACCATTTTAAGGGTTATGACGAAATTCACGACACAATCTATGACGGATGAGCTTCGTAATATTTGTCTAATTATCTCATATTTTGTTTGTGGAAAGTCAGTTAAATTACCAAGCAATATGGACTATTTTTTGACCTACAAGATCAAAATGGGTGAATTGATAAATGATGGGGTTGTTTTTATCCAGTGCTTGATTGATGCTATTAATTTAGGCTCTAAGCAATTTGCATTGGATAATTTGATTTGCAAGATGCTTCTCCAATCCGGTCGTCCGCCTAGCGAGCTTAAATCCGAAGTCATTAGAAATGATTTTGATAATGACAATATTAAACAAATGCTTCGGATGGGTACGAATATGCAAAAACGTCCTACTAAGTTGGCAAGTGGTCGTGCTAGAGCCTGCACTTCCCAAGATCCGGATGATATTTTTGATGATGTTGAGGTGGAAAATGTAGCAGCGGGACACAATGCTCTGTAGGATAATACCGACACTGATGATCATGATGGGGATGAGAGTCCATATGGGTATGATGAGAAGATTGGTGAACTAAATGAAAGATATTAAGAGGACTACGATGAGCTTAAGAGGGGCTATGAGGAACTTGAAACAGAAAATAGCAAGCTCAAGAAATTAGTTGAAAAACTCAAGAAGTTCATCAAAGCTCTCCTTCCCACCGCATGCTTGTCCTCGGACGAGGATTGATCTTGTTTTCTGTCATTTTCTTTAATCTTGACTCATATGAAGTTGTTTACATTTTGGATATCTGCACCCAATTCCTACTTTTTGATGATTTTATATATGATATTATTTTGAGTTGAAATAATAAAAAATGGTGAGTTTGTTAGAACAAAGTTATTTTTGATTTGATGATTTCACATATTTATATACCAAAACAATATTTTCAAAAGCTATCAAAATATTTCAAGTATTCTAGTGTATTCAATCTTAAGTTTATGAAATATTGCTTGAGATCTATTTTGTCCAAATCACTTGTGGACAATTCTTGGTATATTGCTTACAACGGATAGATTAAACTTTTGATCGGAAAACTCTTTTTCTAAAAATCTCCCTTTCAAAAATTATTTTGGGTTGAAATAATAAAAAATGGTGAAGTCCTTGCAACAAAGTTATTTTTGGCTATAGAGAGCAATTGATACAAAATAAGTTTTCCAAGTTTATCGAAAAACACAGAAATCTATGTGTCTATAGCGATCGGTGGCTATACTAGAGCGACTGGTACCTGAATGTTTGCAAAAAATTTGTATTTTCTTCTCTGTTTCAATAGCAACCGGTCGCTATCCAAGGCAACCGGTCACCATGGTACAACAATCAATCGCTATACATAGAGACCAGTCGCCCATTATAGCAACCTGTATCAAATCTTAATCCAACGGTTTAAACTTTTGAATTTTATACATAGCGACCGGTCGCTATATGTAGGTCCCAAGGGGTGTGATGTAAGGTTTAGAAGGGGGGTTGAATAAACTTTACCAACTTTTCACTTTTTAGTCTTTTTAAAATATTTCAACAGAGTTGACTCAAATCGGCTAAGTCCTTGGGGAACAGCTAGGTTGGCTTACTTCAGCAAAGTTACCCACTCGACAGACTGGACTGAGTTATTGATAGTATAACTTAGCTGCTTCAGCTAACACTTAACTTTTAGTTGATTTGGTTTTATACAACAGAAGACTTAACACACTTGTAAATTTTACACACGTTTTTAACACTTGTTTTTAGCAATGTTATTATCAGCTGGGTTGGCAATTTAACTTAACAACAAATATAAATGTATGCAAGAAAGTAAAGTGTTGTAAGTAAATAACATAAGTAAATTTTATAGTGGTTCGAGGATGGGGTAATTCCTCTAATCCACCCTTCTCCAACTCCTGGAGGAATCCACTAAGTAACAGATCATGTTACAAAGTAGTTCTTCAGTCTAGAGACAGTCTTGATCACACAGCTGGCTTCTCCTGCGACTCAGCCTCTTCACAAGACAGCTGCCTTGCTACTTCAACTCCCTTCAAACCTTTGGAATTGATCACACAACCTTTTAACGAGCTTGAAACTTCTGGTTCGACCTTGAACTTTTCTACAACTCCTTCAACTTGGAGAGTATACCCCTTTTTATTCTTAAAACTTTTTCTTCTTCAACTGGTTGAAGTATTCTTTCTTTCACAAGTCTGGTTGATCGAGTTCCTTCGAGTTTTAGGCTTGAGGAATTTCTTGATAAGCTTGAGAGAATATTTGCAGATTGCTTGCTTTCAGTTGCTTAGAATGTTTGATCTCTCATGTGTCATTTGTACTTCTCTCTCTTGCTTCCTCAGCATTTTATAGTGCTCATTTGAAAATGTGCCCGTTGAAGAGATAGGCTATTTTCAAATGACACTTTCTTGTTCATTGGCTTGTCTTTTCTTGACCTGCAGCATTGTGATGGTGACCCTTCCTCGTATTAAATAACTTTGCATCTTTTCAGGTCCTGACACAAGCTTAAGTGCTTCCCATTAGTTTATTCCTTTTGCACGTTTCTGGGCCAAACACTTTAAGACAGGGCAGCTTGGACTTATTAATATATCGAGTAATATCCTTGACTTTCGTCTAACGGATAATGTCAGTCGACTTGACTTGACAGCTGGCTTTACCCTTTTGACTTGAGTCTGCTCCATCCATTTAGGAAAGACTCATATTCAAGGGCTTCAACTGTAGAGACTGGCTCTTTCGACTTGACTGTCGCTCCTTCAATCTTTACACAGATGTTCCTCAGCTAGATCTCCTTCAGTCGAGTCTTTGCTTTTCATCTTGACTGCACTCAGCTGACACACAGTTGGGTCTTCGCTTCAGTCTTCAGTTGACTTCTTGCATTCTTCAACATAGCTGACTTCACTCAGCTCATGCAGTCCCATCTATTACAAAATAGAAATACAAGGAAAATAGGATGCCAACTTCCTATTCTATGTTTTACATGGTATCATCAAAATCTAATAATAAATTTCCTAACAATTTCTCCCTTTTTGATGGTGCCAAAACTTAAATAAAAAATACAGCAAACACAAGCATTGTAGTAACAAAGAATGTATACTTTGAATATGTCAATTTTATTAATCATAACATTCTTGTCCTTTACAAAGTTGTTTACAAAATGTACTATATACATTGTATCAGAGCTTATACATACATTTGATTTTCAACATGTATCAGAGCAAAGTTACAAATTTGCAACAGGTATCAGAGCTTTATTACAGAATACTTACAGCTGTGTATTTACAATTAAGTAAAATACATTAAGGGGTTACAGCCGCCTTCAACGCCTTGGTTGCTTCCTTCTTCTCTCTTCATATTCAGCTCTCCTCCTATCTTCCTCTGCTCTTCTCCTTTTCCTCTCTTCTTCTTCCTTCTTTTTCTTCTCATATACGCGCCTAGCAGCAGGGTCATCCCTACGCTGCCTCTCCTCCCATTCGCGCGTAACTCTTTCATTCTCTGCTTCTTGCATTCTCACAACTTCCTCATTCTTGCGCATCACTTCTAAATTGGCAAGATGATCATACCCAACCCAGTAATTGATCCCTTTCTTATGTGGATCAATGTACCTTATGTCTTGTGGTCTTGGTTGTGGTTGAGTGCTTCTGTCTCTCCCAATACTTCCAGACCTTTCCCTTCCTCTTGTTGACTTAGCTCCTCATCTGGGAGTGTACTGCACTGGTGCCTTTCCAGCTGAGTGACTGCTGGAACTCTGCTTGCTTGTCAGCTGATTTACACAAGTCAAGACCCTTCTCCCAGTACAAGTCCCCCCTGTGGTAGAGTCATGTTCTTGAAATAGCCTTCTGCATCTAAAGTTTGAAATTCCTCTAGTGATCTGGGCTCAGATCCAGCATCGGGCATTATGATTTCTCTGGGAGGTTTAATTGCTGGGGAATCCTTTAATAGTCCTGTTGGGGGACCATCATACCTTGTCCTGATGTCCCTAATTCGCTCACTGTGTCTCAGCTACCTTTTCAAACTCAGCTTCGATGGCTTTTCTTGATTCCTTAACTGCCATCTCAGCTTTCTCTTCTAGACTCAGCTCTTTAGGTAGTTTGTTGAGAATTGAAGTTGTTACATCTCCTTGAAGTGGGGTCTTAGCAAGCATTATTTTTAATGGGTGTTTCTTCACAAAGCTTCCTCCCCCTTTACTTTCTTCCCCTTTATTTTCCTCCTTATAACTCCCTTGCCCTTCCTTCAGTTACCTCATAGCTTCATCTTCCCCCTTTTTGGCATCATCACCAAAAGGTAGAGGTAGGCCAGGGAACATACCACTAAGGATGAAATCAAGTCTGATGTTGGTTGCATCATATTTATCATGTGACTTGGAGTAGGCTGTTCGGAACTCAGACTGCATAGCCTTCGGCTCAGCTGCCATCAGCTTCATTTCTGTTTGGAGAACTTGAATCTGTTGACTCATGTTAGTCTCCAATCTGGAAATTTCATTCTTGCGCTGCAGGTTGAGTAACTCCATATCTGACTTATGAGATTCCTCCTTCCTTATAATGTGGTCCCTTTGCCTCTGCTGGAACTTGAGATTATCGGAGCTCCAGACCACTAATTCTGCGAATAGGGACTTAAAGTAGCAGACTTGCTCTCATCTCAAAGCCAGTGTTTGTACAACCCATTCTCAAATTCTTAGAACAACACCGCGAATGTCTCCAGTGATGTTGGCATCACGATTATCCAGTCTTTGATCTAATGATGCAAAGCCATGCTCCATTTTCTCGATCTCAGCACAGATGGCTTTAAAGGCTTTTCGGAAGTCAGCTGTCAAAGCTGACTCATCCTCTGGCCATACTGCATCAAAGTCGAAACCGATAGGAACCATTGTTGTATCAGCTGGAGTTCCGCGTTCTTCTGGTGGGACGTGGATGGTGTACTTGGCTTGTTCTGCAGCTGATTCAGCTTCAATGGGTACTCAGGATTCAAACGAAAATATATTCTTGAATAAATTGTAAGGGTAAATAGGTATTTCCACACCTTCAGCTTGTGGAGCATTTCCCTTCTCTTTTCGAATTTCTTTAGCTCAACTTGCCTCATTGATCCAACATCAAAGATCTGGAGCGGTATGTTAGCTTAGCCTCGCTTGATTGATTTTCAGCTTGAGCAGTTGTGTGATCCTTCTCAGCTATCTTAACAGCTTCCTCGGTATCAGTTGGGGCTTCCTTGTGAGTAGTCTGGTCCTAGGCTGACTTATCAGCTTCATCGGAGTGTGATGGTTCCATTGGGGGTGGCCCATCAACCAATACGAATCTCATCGGAGCAGCTTTATCACTAACTTCACTTCGAGAGGCTTGAGCATCCTCAACTCTTTCCTTATTAGATTCATCAATAGGGGTGGACTCAGCTTCATCTTCGGATTCCAGGAATTCAATATCAACATGTTCCTGCAAATCACGAAGGGCGTTGATTTCTTCTTCTTCATCAACTGCCTCTACATGAGGAGTTGGCTCATTTATAGCTTCTTTACCTAAGGAAGTCTCAACCTCCTTAGGGCCTTCTACACCCCCAACAGTCTCAACCGCTGGAGGGCCTTCGACATCCCTGGGTGAAGTCTCAACCACATCAAGGTCTTGGGCAGATCTCCCTTCAGCAGACTCAGCTGCCTTAGGGTCTTCGGTGGCATCTGTCGGAGTCTCAACTCCTAGGATTGCACTTTCAGGGCCAGAAGTCTCAACTCCCATGGCCTCATTGCCATCATGTGCCTTAGCTGCATCAGTAGCATCATCGGCCTTAAGTGCAATTGAAGTCTCAGCTGAGACAGTCTGAACCATCTGAGCGTCGTTAACTTGACTCTATTGTTCATCTTCTTTCTCACCTTCACCTCCAAACTCCCTAGGTTGGTCTCCTACAACATCCTCCGACCTGGTTGTAGTGGTAAGAGCTTCCCCCTCAGCTGGCGCACCAGGTAAGCTAACAGAGGTGGGGTTGCTTTGCACCTGAGACTCGGTTGTTGTTCCCTTTGAGTGATCAGCCGTTGGGGCAGGTGTCTCAACACCTTTTATGAACTCTGGGTGCTCAAATTGTTGTCTCGAGTAACTTAGCTTCCAGCTTCTCCATTCCCTCAATCTCTCTTGAACATCAGGATACACAGAAGATAACATTATAACATCATCATCATCTCCTTCCTCCTGAATAGTGAGAAGTGGAGCATGCTCCTCTTCAGGTTCATTTGCATCCGTCTGAGGGGATTGTACAACTCTTTCCTCATTAAGCTCAGCTGTCTCATCTCTGTGCTCTTCTACAGCTGTCTCTCGAGAAGCTAGGTCGTCTACTGTCTGATGATCGACATCACCAGTCTTCTCTTTGTCCATGGTGGCTGCATCACCACCATCATTTTCTTTCGACTGCTCTTCTTGAGTTACAACAGTCTCTTCCTCAGGCTTCTCGAGCTGAGTGGCAGACTCAGCTTTCTCCATTTCAGACTTCTTACACAATCTTCTTCCCTTGGTCTTAACAAGAGGAATTTCCGCCTCTTCATCTTCTGAGGTGGCTTCTGGCTCCACCATCTTTATCTTCTTCGCTGCAGCTGGCTTGCGAGGCACAACTGAGCTTTTCTTCTTCACGACCGGGGAAGGCATAGATATATCTTTCTCGGTCTCGGCTGCATGGGCAGGTGCATCTGATTCGGCTGCTGGGGCAGGTGCTTTTGGTTTGGCTGCAGGGGCAGGAGCCTTCTTTGACTTGCTCTTTTGGGGCGGAGTCTTTGGCTTAGCTGCAACAACTCTCTTCTTTTAGATTAGCTTAGGAGAGAGAACTGGAGCGGTTGCAGCTGTGTCTTCTGGCGTAGGGTCAGCTGACTCACCCTTACTAGTGTCAGCTTTCCTTGCATGCACTTGCCTCTAAGCGCCAGACAGATTGGCCTTGAACATTTTCTTGTTAACATGAAATGGCTTTCCATGTCTCAAGGCAATCCCCTTCACCTCCATGAGATGGCCAATCACCAGGCCATATCCCAGTGAGCCTCCAAACAAACCATCTTCCTTAATGGTTTTGTTGATCACGTTCTAGCATATTCGGCTAAAGACAAACTCAACCTAGTTTACCTTCTTTTCTTACATTTTGCAGCCATCACCACCAGTTTAGTTCGAGACAGCTGGTTAAAGCTGCCAAACTTCATGTCGACACACTTGGACATGATGTCCATCAATTTGTGGTAATCATCTTTGATCGAAGCCTTCTTGGCTGTATAGACAGCCATCGCAGCTGACTCAGGCTTGGCAATCTCTTTCCAAGCTGCATCTAAGTTCACGTCCTTCTCAGTGATCTCCTTTAGCCCTTCAGTAGGCAGTTTGCAGTATTCAGCAAGGTCAGCAACAGTGATCTTGATCTCCTTGTTGTGGATGGATGAGCGAATCTCATCATCATGGACTTCTGCATTGACATAGAACATGGAAACTTCTTCTAAGTACGTATAAGAGTACTTCATTGTGAGAAAATCCTTGAGACCAGATTTCTCAAGCTTTTCTGCAATCTTCTTCACCAAGGCCTTATCAACACCCTATTTTAGCATTCCTCCAAAGTCGACTGTCGATCCCGAGTGGATCTTTTTGGACATCTTGACGAAATCATAAGAGGTTTCCATTTTCTTAGAAAATAAACGGTGAATGAAACGAAAAATCTTGTCTTTTGGAACTAGGGTTTCACACTTACACAGAGAGAACTTTGCTTTTCTTTGTTTTTCTTGTTGAAGATGAGTGTTTGTGAGGAAAGAGAAAATAGATTTTGGCTTATATTGGACTTGAAAGGACAATTTCTTGAATTTAGAAAATTTGATCAAAATCGACGGTCCAGATTTATCCTTTGAAACCGTATTAATTTTCCCGCATTAAATGCAGTAGCATTTATATCCAATCATAGGCTAAACGTGCAGCTTTTGTTCTGACATCATAATTATGCTGATGTAATCCTTAAAAATATTCCCGCTCGCAAAAAACGACTGCGTTTTGTCACTTAGCTCATAAATAACTCAGCTAACTTCCAAAAGTGACTTATCTCTGCTTCTCTTTTCTCATAAGATCACTCAGCTGTCAGCTAACTCGATACAGCTGATTTTCCGTCTTGGCTATTTCACTTGGCTGAAATGTGAAACTTGCTTATTTTTATTTCTCTCTTCTTTTTCTCTGATGATTGAGTCTTCTGAGTGTCCTAACTCAGCTCAATTAGTCCTAGCTTATTCTTAAGCTCTTCAAATTTCGATTCACATAGAGGTTTAGTGAATATGTCGCTAACTGCTTATCAGTTGAGATGTATTCCAAGGTGATGTCTTTCTTTTCAACTTGATCTCTTATAAAATGATATCTTACATCAATGTGCTTTGTTCTTGAGTGCAACACTGGATTCTGAGTAATTGAAATAGCACTAGTGTTATCACATGTAATTGGAATTTCTCTTTCTTCTATATCATAGTCTCTCAATTGTTGTCTCATCCGGAGAACTTGGGCACAACAGCTGCCCACAGCTATGTACTCTGCTTCAGTTGTGGATGTAGCTATTGAATTTTGTTTCTTGCTGAACCAAGAAACCAATCTATTTCCAAGCATTTGACAAGTATCTGATGTACTCTTCTTGTCCACTCTACATCCAGCATATTCTGAGTCTGAGTGGCTTCTAAGTTTGAATCCTCCTTCCTTTGGATAGCATAAGCCAACTTCTTGGCATCCCTTCAAATACCTTAGTATTCTCTTAGTTGCAGTCATGTGACTCTCTTTTGGTGCAAATTGAAATCTAGCACATACACCTACAGCAAAGGTGATGCCTGGCCTGCTTGCTATTAAATAGAGCAATGATCCAATAAGAGCTCTATACCTAGTTTGATCAACGGCCTTGCCATCTGCATCCATATCCATCTTGATTGAAGTATTCATAGGAATCTTCACTGATGACTTTTCTTCCATACCAAATTCCTTTATTAAATCTTTGGTATATTTGGTTTGACTTATCAAGGTTCCATCCTTTAATTGCTTGACTAGAAGACCTAAAAAGAAAGTCAGCTCTCCCATCATGCTTATTTCAAACTTTCCTTGCATGAGGTTTGAGAACTTGTCACACAGCTCTTTATTTGTGGATCCAAAGATGATGTCATCCACATATATTTGAACAAGCAGTATACTCTCTCCATCTTGAATTCGGAAGAGTGTTCTGTCAACCTTTCCTTTGGTGAATCCATTGTCAATTTGAAATTGTGACAATGTGTCATACAATGCTTTTGGTGCTTGTTTCAGTCCATACAATGCCTTTTTGAGCTTGTAGACCTTATCTCCAATAATTTTCTGCTCAAAACCTAGAGGTTGTTCAACATAGACTTCTTCCTCTAAAAGTCCATTTCGAAATGTACTCTTCACATCCATTTGATATACAAAGTGAAGTTCTTATGTGTGGCATAAGCAAGAAATATCCTTATTGCTTCCAATCTAGCAATAGGAGCAAAGGTTTCATCAAACTCTATACCTTCCTCTTAGCAATACCCTTTGGCTTCCAATCTTGGTTTATTTTTGACAACAGATCCTTCCTCATTCATCTTGTTTCTGAATACCCACTTAGTACCAGTAACATTTTGGTGAGTAGGCCTTTGAACTAATTCTCATACTTTGTTTCTCTCAAACTGATTCAGCTCTTCTTGCATAGCCTGAATCCAATGTGTGTCATCCAATGCCCGAGACACATCTTTAAGCTGTATCTGGGAAATAAAACAAGTGAACATAGCTTCATGCTGAGCTATGGATCTGGTTTTTATTCCATCTGTGACATCTCTACTCAGGTGGATGGTCTCTCAGCCATCTCACATCTGGTTGGAGTAAGTCTGCTAGATTCAGCCGTCTTGCAGCTAAGTTGTCTTGAATAGCTTCTTCATCATCATTCAGCTGCAGACCTTCCAGTTGTCTTTGAAATTCAGCTATCTCATCATCTTCAGGATTGAGTGCTTTCACATCTACTTCAACATAGGGACTCTTCTGCATAGTTGGCTGATTCTGCTTCTCAACTAACTCATCAATGTCTTCTCCATTTACATTTGGCTCATCAAACACCACGTGGATAGACTCTTCCGTGACTATAGTCCTCTTGTTTAGCACTCTGTAGGCTTTACTCTCAGCTGAGTATCCCAAAAAGATACCTTCATCATCTTTAGCATCAAAAGCCTTCAAATTATCCTTGCCATTGTTGTGGATGAAGCACTTACGTCCAAATATCTTAAAGTGTCCAACATTTGGCTTTCTCCCTGTCCAAATCTCATAGGGAGTCTTGGTTAGTTGCCTATTGATCATGCATCTATTCTGCGAGTGTAGCATGTTGTATTTATGGCTTCTTAGTAATCCTTTAGCAAAATCTCTTCCTTAATCCACTTTTCGATGTGGAGCTAACATTCTCCTAGCGAGTTATAATCCCATTGAGAGTTCTCGTCTTATCTTTATTGGTTTGACTCTTTTCATTTTGAACTCCATTCAATCTGTGGAGTCCTTTTTACACATGAAAATTGTCTATGATAACTCATGAGCAATATCATTTTCAATACAATACTTTTAGTTATAATCCCATTGACAAACTCGAAAGTTGGCCCCCAATTCTTCTTTGATCTTATCTTTATAATGGTTTGACTCTTTTCATTTTGAACTCTTTTCATCAAGCCTAAGGCAATCTCTGCAGTGTTTCGTCTTTTTACACATGAAAATTGTCTATGTATATCTTGAATAATCATCCACCACCACTAAAATGTATTTCTTTCCACTTGATGCTAGGAATGAACCAATGGGAAGCACTACTTCAACATTACAAATAAGTCCATATGCAACCGATGTAAAATCCTTGTTGAAGAAGGATTTGGCTTATCCTTTGAAGGATGACTTGATTTGCTTTCCATCCTCATGCATCACATATGCTTTCTTTCTTGTATCTACATTCCGGAAGGATTGTAGAAAGGTTCAAGAACCAGTCTTAAGCTTTTGGAGGGCTTCGTGATCAAATCCTTCTACTAGATGACTCCTTGCAAGCTTATTGATTGTCTTGAAGTTCGGTGATCAAGGCGTCTCGGCTCCCAAAGGATCAAGTGCCACAACCAACTTAATTCCACTTTGTAAACTGATCATTACTTTTGCTAGTTGGAGACATGTGCTTGGTTTTATTGTGATGACCAATCCAAATTCTACGTAACATGTTCTTCCGCCTTTGATCCTTTGATAATTTATAAGCACAATCTCATTTGATTCAACATCCTTGATCAAATTATAGCCAACGGCTTACTCCCATGTTGAATCCCACATTGTAGCCTTTGTCACGAGTTGGCTTATGCTAAAAAGACTAAATCAAAAATTTGCCCCTTGGGACCTTGAAGTTGAGACCTTCAACAACATATGCAACATATGTGATCTCCAATCCATTTCTCTTTATGGATCATGTGCCTTTGATTTTCCCTCTTTGCTAAAAACAGCTTCATTTCCTCCAAATATGACTTTTGCGGCTTTGATTTCCTTGAATTTTGACAGATTTTTCTTATTCCTTCAACATATGCATATGTGATCTCGGATCATGTGCCTTTGATTTTCACTATCCATGTACCAGGATTTCCTTGAATTTTGCACTTTTCTTATTCCTGTCATATCCTATCCATGAACCTTGAACAATCAAGGAAATTAATTTTTAGGTACCCATACTTGCCTCGAGTCCTGGGGAGTTAGTGCTATAAGATGCTCCAACCAACCTATGGCCAGATGATCCGACTCTAAGAGGTTGTCATCTATCAGTTCCATAATCATAACGCACATTAGCAAATTGCTTGGGTGTTTTAGGATCATCTGATTGTCTCTTTTGTCTGAATGTCTGTGTGTTTGTTCGAGCAATTGCTTTCCTGGGATAATAGCGGAATTTCTGGGTGTTGTGCCTGGGTGCATAAGTGTGCTGATGATAGCTCTTTTGCCTGGGAGTGACCTTTGCTGAGGTTGAGGTAATATTTCACTTGGTTATTCCAATCAGCTTGGTTTGGATAGTTTCTACCATTCCCATTATATGTATTCCTTTGTTGAAATCTCTGGGGCTTTTAGTAGATCTGTTTGGCTTTTACAGAGTATTTTCTGTTTGGAGTTTGCTGATGGACGTTTCTGAATTTTATTTCAGTTGTCCTTTCAGCATGCTCAACTGGCTTCTTTCTTTTACCTTTTTATCCAAGGCCAGTATGATTGTGATTGTATTTTGGTGTGGATGTTGGTGCAACATATGGTGTTTTGGGTTTTTGGATTCCCTCATTGCTTGAGGATCCTTTCTCCAAAATCACTCTTGGAGTTTGACTATGCACAAAGGAATTGAATCATATGCTTTTCTTGTCTCCACACTCTTTTTGGCTCATTATCGTTCATCCAATGATTTGGATGCCTTTGTAAATGAGGCAATCACATTTTTAAGATCTTTTTCTCTCTTTTTCCAGTCCAAAGTGGCGCTAACTCTGCTAAGATCTTGGTATTTTCACCTTCACTTGGTGTTCTCATCGCTATTTGACTAAGAGTACTCATCTCCTTAGTCACCCGTGAGTTTTGGCATTTAAGCTGGTTGTTTTCATCATTTAGAAGTGTGTGTGAGGTTTTAATGTACTCAAAGTCTTTCATCATTTTGCCGAATGAATCGTAAAGATCTGCATGGGTGATGAAGTGTGTGTGTCATAGTCACTATCACTTGAATTAGAATGAGATGAGTTAGATTGTACCTCATCTTCTTGATCTTTTGAATCTTGTTCTTTGGCCATGAGGCATATCATAGCCTCTCCCTCAGTATCACTTTAGTCTGCTTCACTACTATCTGAGTGTGCTGGCTCTTTACACTTAGTTGGTTCAGCAGTCTCAGCAGCTAACATGACTTTCTTCTTTTCTTGTCTTCTTTCCCTGAAGACTCTTCTTTCTTCCTCATTTCTGTATTTATTCACTGGCGGATAGGAACAGTCAACAACAAAGTGTCCTGGTTGTTTGCAATTCCAACACATGTTTTCAGCTTTCTGATGGTCAGCTCTTTGATGTTCAACTCTCTTGGGTGGCATGTCCTCCCTTGTTTTGGAAGGTGTTGAATGTCTCCTAGAGGTCTCACCCTTGTTTCTTTTAGAGTTCTTGTTAAAGAACTTGTTGAATCTTTTTACCATGAGAGCAATTTCTGTTTGATAAATGTTTTTATCAAGATTTTGGTGATTTTGTTTTAAAGTATTTTTACACCAAAACAATGTTTCAAAATGTTGTCCAAATACTCCCGATTGATTTAAAATATTTTTACTAATTTTTCGTAGTATTTCTTGAAGCTTATTTTCGACTAAAATTGGACAACACTTCTGTCTCATGTTGGATCGGTCGCCCTATAGGGCAACCCGTACCTGAAGATTGAGTTTTGAAACAGAAAACTGGATGAAAGACCACAGGTTGACCGGTGCCTGGGATGTTTGCTAACTCCCAGTATTGATTTTTCAACTAGTCCAACCGGTCCAACACAGGGTCGACCGGTCGGACCCTCCGTCGACCGGTCGCCCTGTGTTAAAATGAGATTTTTTCTTCTAACGACTATTTCTGTGCGACCGGTTGCACTATCGTTTTGACAGCAAATTCTAGCCGTTGACAGCAGACAGTTCTTCCTTAATTTGTGGGATTGATTTCTAACAACTATATTCTTGATTTTAATTGTATTTTTCTGTAGATTTTCAATCCCCAAGAGGAGCCTATCCATGATCAATCATCTCCTATAAATAGAGGAAGATTTGAAGCAACACAACAAGAGAATATACAACACAACACAACAAGAAATCTGCAAATTTGTCTAAGTCCTTATTGTCAACATTCTTGTTGTAATAGCCTAAGTATTTCACTTTCACATCTTGAGGTCTAGGCTTAATTCTTGATTACACTTGCACTCAAAATTGTATTGTTCATTATAGAGTTGTAATCTTGAATTTTTGGGTTCATCATTCAACACAAGATATCCTTGTGAGTGTTCTTGTGGTAAGAACACACTTGGGTGATCTAGGTGTTAGGAGCAAGAAGATTGTGGTGGTCTTCTTATTGAAGAGCTTGGTGCTCTTTGAGGTGTTGAAGAATTTGGTATTCTTCGAGTCGGAAGATTGTGGTAATCTTCACAAGGTGCCGTTGAAGATTGTGGTAATCTTCAAGAGAGATTGTGGTAATCTCCAAAGAGGTGTTGTAAGGTGATGTTGTATTAATTGTAGTAATTAATAAATCTTTTTTTTTTTGAAATCCATCCCGGAGATACTGGGGTGGTAGAGGATTAGGCCCTAGGTGGGTTGAACCTCTATAAATCGATGCGTGTTATTTACTTCCCGCACCTTCATACTTGTCTTGGCTTGTTTGATTCGAAAAAGAGGACATAATCGAGAAAATAGAGATAATCTATTCACCCCCATCTAGATTATCGTAGCCGCTTGGACTTACAAGTGGTATCAGAGCCAAACTCTTTGGCAAGCTCGTTCCACATCGCGAGTAAAGAGAAACGATCAATGGCTACGAATGAAGTCTATCTTACCGGCGCCTCCACCAACAAGCCACCACTATTTGATTCCAAAAATTATACATTGTGGAAAGAAAGAATGGAATGCTATTTACAAAGTTGCGGGTTCGATATTTGGAACACGGTCATAAATAGAGAATCCATCCCGATGAAAGACGGACCACTCACCTCCAAAGTCCTCAAAGAGCTCAATGATGAAGACAAGGAAATTCTCTCCTTAAATGGTAAAGCTCTTAATATTCTTCATTGTTTACTTACCTTTTCGGAATACGGTCATATTTGAGGAATACGATCGACACATGAAGCGTGGGAAAAATTAGAAGCTATCTATGAAGTATATGCAAATGAAAGGAGCAACTCAAAAGCATCTACCTCTCAAATGGATACAACATCAAATCTAACAACATGGGATGAGCTTCTTACAACTTTCGATAATGAAGAAGCCGAGCAATGTTTAATTGGCATCGACGAAGACAATGAGGTACGCTCTAAATCTTCTATTTCTTTTAGAAATGATAAGCATGATGATTTTGATGATTTGCAAAATGATTTCGATGAACTTCAAAATGAATTCCAAAGCTTGCTTGTTAAATACAAAAAATTGAAAAAGGAATTCAATGCTTTGAAAAATGATAAGGATAGTCTATTTACTTCCTATGAATCCCTTTCTTGTGCTCACACTACCACACTTGATAAGGTTAGAAACCTTGAAAAGGAAAATAGTACTCTTGTTGAGGATATGAATTGCATGAAAAATGATTTATTAAAATTTAACTTGAGTAACGATAAAATGACCAAAATTTTTGATGTTCATAGTTGTGATAATTTGAAACTAGGACTTGATCATAAGCCTAATGTCGTTAATCATATGAAAAAGAATCTAATCTCTAAGCATGTTGGTCATTATGCTTCTAAGATTATTATTTGCTTTTATTGTGGTAAAAAGGGTCACACGGTTAATTCGTGTCGGGCTAGAAATAGCTCTAATTATTATTGGAGACCTAAAAGTCTCAAAGTTAATCCCGAAGGACCCAAACACTTGAGGGTACCATAAAACAATGTCATATTAGGTACCCGGTGGAATAATAATCAAAGAAAAGTCATACCGGCAAGAAGACATCAAATGCCCGTTTCATTTAATCAAAGGAGAAGACAACATCACAATGAAGTTCCAAGAGGAATACATTATCAAAAATGGGAAGGACACAATCCTTGGAAATGGAGTAATTGGAGAAGCCATCATCAACAAAGTGATTTCTCAAGAGGAAGATACTAACAACAAAGGGAAAGACACAACCCGTGGAAATAGCGAAATTGGTAAACCATATCTCTCCTTATTTAAATACGCATAATTTTTTATTATATTGTATGCTTGCATTTTTGCTGTAATTGTCAAAATAATTTTTTAAACATTTTTTTTAAAATTAAAGTCTTCAATAAATATTTGCGTTTTTAAAATCTTTTGAAAAAGAGACCTTGCATGATGTTTGTAAAAACTCTTGGGTATTTACAATGACTTATGTGTTTTATTATCTCTTATAGATTTATATAGCATAAGCATACTTGTGACATAGATTATTGCTTTAGCCTACACTTTTACCATTATATTATGTGCAAGAATTGTTTGAGAATTGTGTAGGATTTATATATATCTTCATCTTCATCAAGAGATGCTTAAACTATCGAGGTATGTTCACTCGTATTTTTTTAACTCGATATTCTTCATGTCGTATAATTATGCGCTTATTTCTCAAACTTATCAAAATATCTTTATTATGTGCCATTAAAAGGATTTTTCGATTTTTTGAAATGCACTATTCGCAAGATCGTGTTTTAAACTGAGTCTACCATTTTCTTTTGGCTCGTACATATTGGATATAGTCTATGGTTACATTTGTGCGCACTTTTAAAACTTTTGGGTTGAAAAATCAATTTTTGAAAACTTTGAGAAATTACAGTCAGGGAACCGGTCAAATGAGGGTCGAGGCGACCGGTCGAACACCCCTCCGACCGGTAGCCCTGAAGGTTCTTGGCTTTAAAAAATCCATTTGTTCTCTTTTCAGAAACAGAACACAAACACCCCCAAAACCCTTGCGTGATATTCTCTTCTCTTTCACTCTAACATCTTCAATTATTCATCAAATCTCTCAATTTTTGGTGCTAATCTCCTCTATTTTACAAGAATCTTATATCTATGGCACCTCCAAGAGATTCTACCGGTCGTAATCCAAAATCCAAGCGTAGAAAAGCCGAAGAGGGAACTTCGAATAATCACCAAGACGAGGCCGAACAACGCGAAATTAGAGCTACCCAAAGGAATGTGGCTCAAGAACATGATGAGAATCAAAATCCCCAACTTACCCGGGAACCAAATCCCTCGTTGGTATCTCACTCGACAAAATGCCATTGGGCCAAGAGTAAGAAATCTCTCATTCCTCGGGTGGGAGCCCGGAATGTGTTTAATTTTATCAATAAATATGGGATGGGGATGGTATTTATATCCCCCCGTAATTGAACTTGGGCAATAAATCGGGGATTCCCCGTCTATAACATGTCGGGTTGGCACTTTTTCAAAGAATATCCGATATTATGCATATTTATTATTAATATTAATTATATTTATATTTTTTATTTTATTAAATTGTTTTAAACCCTAAAAATATGTGTTTTATAATTTAATAATTTTTAATTTTTAAAATCAAAGAAAGCCCATTTGAAAATTGTTGTATTTAACTCAATTTGTGGACTCCCAATAATTCATATTGTTGTTGAGTTATTATAACATTAGCTAGTGATTCATGATATATTATCTATTTTAATTATTAATTATTTTAAGTAAAAATTTATTTTTTTATTAAAAATATAAAACGGGGTCTATGACTCTTGATCATCGCATTATTTCTAAAATTGTAGCTTATCCCCGCATTTGTGACCAAATCACGGTGAATGGCCGAGGGGATGGATTTCTTCTTGACATACAAAATTGCAAAAAGGGGATGGCTCAATTTTGGTGTCCCATTTTAATTCATCCCCGCCCCATTGCCATCCCTAACAAGAACATTTGATGAGAATCAAAATTTGCAAACTTACTCTTCCAAATTGCCGAGCTTACCGCGGAGTTTATCTCACTCGATTATTCAAGATGACTTTGAGTAAGAAATCTTATTCCTCAAATTCCCCGTCCGAAATGTGTTTAATTTTATCAATAAATATGTGGAGTATTATTATGATAATTCAACTTGGGCAATCATCCCAAAATCGATTATCTTTGATGATGGGTTGGCACTTTTTCTAAGAATATCCGACTATTAACGGATTTTTGAGCATCAAGGATGGTTGTATTTATGGGAACATCCGTTTGTTTTGTACTCGATGAGCAAAAGCTCAACTATTATATTTTCATGAGCAAGTTTATGGATTGAATATGAAAACGCCAAGCTCAAAAAAGCCCATTGGAAAGTTGAAGAAGTTTGTTAAAGACCGTCGTCCCTAACGCTTTTCTCTTCCGATGATGGTGACTCCCAATAATATTGTTCTATCATGCTTTATTTTCATGTTTTTTCTTTAAAAGTTGTAATGAACTATTTTGACTACTTTTTTGTTGCTAATGATATTTGGAATTTGTTTTTTTTTCTATCGGAATGAAGAAAGAAGATTTATTTGGTTGTGATTGCTTATATTCTTGTTGACTATGGTTTTGATCATCGTATTTTTCTAAAATTGTACTTTTGCATTTGTGGAAAATGATGGCATTGTTTGATGTTTGGTTGGTTATTGATATACAAAATTGAAAAAAAAGTGATTTTTGCAATTTTTGCAATGTGGCATTTGTAATGCCTTTCAAGAAGTTTGCTATGGGGAATTGGGTTTGCAAACTTAATCTCTTGCATTCGGGTTTTAATCGTCATCGGAGTTTATGCTCATATTATTCAAGATGAAATTTGATATCGATAATATTATGATTGTGGAATGTTGTATTATTTCATTTGGTGATGAAACAATTTGGAGGGTCATTTTTACAAATGTTCATCATCCCAAAATTTGATGATATCTTTGATGATGATAAAATGTTTCAAAGAAAAAAATTCATCACCTCATGATTCCTCAAGTTGAAAAGTCTTATAATTTTATAGATATCATGTTTTATCAATCAAATGAGCTTTTGCAAAAGCTCAAATGATCAACTTTTTCTTTTTATTTGGGATTTAAGACAAAAAATTCAAAATGCTCAAAAGATTAAATTGGAAAGTTGAAGATTCATCAAAGATGCTTTTATCCTGCGCATTCTTTTTGATGATTCCAAAAGTGGAAAAATAGGTTATTGCTCATCAAGCTTTATTTTCATGTTTTTTCTTTAAAAGTTGTAATGAACTATTTTGACTACTTTAAAGCTTATCTTGCTAATGATATTTGGTTGTTTGTTTTTTTCTTGGACTTGGAATGAACTAAGAAGAGTTTAATGATTGTCTTTGATAGGGGAGATTCTAAGCTCGTGATTTTTTTTTACATTTGATAAAAATACTTTTATTTGTGCATATGGCATTGTTTGATGTTTAGGTTGGTCTTGATGTGCATGTTGATGGTAAAAGTTTTGCAAAAATATTATTGAATATCCTTACTTTGTGATGCCTTTCTTGTGGCTATTTTGTTTGGAAAAATTAATCTTCAAACGGGTTTACCTTTTAGAAAAATTCATTTTGATGAAATTCTTAAAATTTCTTAAAATTATTTTGGTTTGTAATCATCCATTGTGGAATGTTTGATAAATTTTTCATTTGGTGATTTTGAATTTTTGTTTCAAAGTGTTTTTACAAAAACAATGTTTCAAAATGTTGTCCAAATCTCCCGATCTTTAAAATAATTTTACTAATATTTCGATAAAATGTTTCAAAGAAAAAAAATTCATCACCTACATGATTCTCTCAAGTTGAAAAGTCTTATAATTTTATAGATATCATGTTTTATCAATCAAATGAGCTTTTGCAAATCAAATGATCAACTTTTTTCTTTTTTATTTGGGATTTAAGCTTAGGATTCAAAATGCTCCATAGATAGATTAAATTGATTTTGATATGATACTATGATGCTTTTATCATGCTAACATTCTTTTGATGATTCCAAAGGGGAGAAATAGGTTATAAGCTCATTAACTCAAAGAAGCTAAGATAAGCTCACAAAAGAAGCTTCTAACTCTTTAAAGCCAAAAGCTATGGATATAAACTTGTCCATTGGATATATCTTGGACTTGTAATACTTGTTTAATGGTTGTTAATTTGTGGGATTGATTTCTAAGCTCGTGATTTTTGTTTTAATTATAAAAGCCGAGATTTTCAATCACCAAGATATGGTTGCTTTTCAATCATCTTGAATAAATGCATGTTGAGATTTGAAGCAGCTTTTGCAAAAAATTATTGAATATCCAACAAGAAATTCCTTTCTTGTGGCTATTTTGTTTGAAAATTTGTTGTTGTACGGCTAAGTATTACACTTTCACATCTTGAAAATTCATTTTTGATTACAAAATTGCACTCAAAATTTCTTAAAATTATTTTGGTTTTTGTAATCATCCAACAAAGATATGTTTGATAAATATTTTTATCATGATTTTGATGGTTTTGTTTTAAAGTGTTTTTACACCAAAAGAATGTTTCAAAATCTTTTTATTGAAAGCTTGGTGCTCTTTGATTTAAAAATTTTTACTAATATTTCAAGTATTTCTTGAAGCTAATTTTCACAAGACTAAAATTGGGTAATCTTCAACAGAAATTGTGTAATCTCCAAAGAGGTGTTGTAAGGTGATGTTGTAGCAACCCGTAGTAATTAAGAATGAGTTTTTTTTGAAATTCATCCGGACGGAAGACTTTTTGAAGAGGTGATAGAGGATTAGCCTGGTGATGTTTGAACTAAAATCGACCGTGTTGATTTTTCAACTAGTCCTTCATACTTGTCTTGGCTTGTTTGATTCGAAAAAGAGGACATAATCGAGAAAATAGAGATAATCTATTCACCCCCATCTAGATTATCGTAGCCATTTGGACTTACAAGTCAGAGCCAAACTCTTTGACAAGCTCGTTCCACATCGCGAGTAAAGAGAAACGATCAATGGCTACGAATGAAGTCTATCTTACCGGCGCCTCCACCAACAAGCCACCACTATTTGATTCCAAAAATTATACATTGTGGAAAGAAAGAATGGAATGCTATTTACAAAGTTGCGGGTTCGATATTTGGAACGCGGTCATAAATGGAGAATCCATCCCGATGAAAGATAGACCACTCACCTCCAAAGTCTTCAAGGAGCTCAATGATGAAGACAAGGAAATTCCCTCCTTAAATGGTAAAGTTCTTAATATTCTTCATTGTTCACTTACCTTTTTGGAATACGGTCATATTTGAGGAATACGATCGGCACATGAAGCATGGGAAAAATTAGAAGCTATCTATGAAGTATATGCAAATGAAAGGAGCAACTCAAAAGCATCTACCTCTCAAATGGATACAACATCAAATCTAACAACATGGGATGAGCTTCTTACAACTTCCGATAATGAAGAAGCCGAGCAATGTTTAATTGGCATCGGCGAAGACAATATTTAATTGTCTATGACTCTTGAGCATCGCATTATTTCTATAATTGTAGCTTATTGCATTTGTGGAAAATCTGTGAAATTGCCGAGCAATATGGATTTCTTCTTGACATACAAAATTGCAAAAAGGGAATCGCTCAATTTTGGTGCCATTTTAATTCAGTGCATCATTGAGTCTATCACGCAGGGGAACAAGAATTTTGCTATGGGGAAATGGATTTGCAAACTTCTCTTGCATTCGGGTTTACCGTCATTGGAGTTTAATTCGGAGATTATTCAAGATGACTTTGATATCGATAATATTCTTCAAATTGTCCGAATGCGTAACAATATGCCTATTCGCCCTATAAAGACGGCAAGAGGGAGACACCAAGGTTCATCATCCCAAAATCTTGATGATATCTTTGATGATGAGAAAGCCGAAAGATTGGCTTCGGGTGAAGGTCAAGGCAATCCGGAGGGTAATATCAGTGCCCAAGCTTCCCAAGAGTATTATCAAGCCCAACTCGATGAGCAAAAGCTCAACAATGAGGCTCTTAGAGCAAGTCAGGAGGATTTAAGACAAGAAACTCCAAGCTCAAAAAGTCGGTTGGAAAGTTGAAGAATTTCATCAAAGACCTCCTCCCTAACGCTTGTTTCTCTTCCGATGAAGAGTGACGCCTTTATTGACTACTTCTCTTATCTTGCTAATGATATTTGGTTGTTTGTTTTTGTTTTCTAAGGGAATGAACTAGCAAGAGTGCTAGTAGCAAGTGATTGCTTATGGTTCTTGTTGACTATGGTTTTGATGGGGTATTTGATGGTAAAAATACTCTTATTTGTGCATGACGGCATTGTTTTATGTTTAGGTTGGTTATTGATGAAGTACTTGATGGTAAAAGTGCTTCTTTAATTTTTTGCTTGATGGTAATTGCTTAGTTGGATAAAATTAATCTCAATTGGGTTGAACCCTTGAGACTATGCTCATATCTTGATGAAATTCGTGTATTGTATATGATGATTGTTGAATGTTGTATTATTTCATTTGGTGATGAAACAATTTGGCTTGGTCATTTTACAAACAGCTATATACATCTTCTTTATTAATTGACGATAAAAAATTAATCACCAATGATTCTCTCAAGTTGAAAAGTCTTACAATTTTATATAGACCATGTTTTATCATTCAAATGAGCTTTTGCCAATCAAATGATCAACTTTTTCTGTTTTTGTTGGGGATTTAAGCTTAAATATTCAAAATGATAAATAAATTAAATTGAATGTTGTATTATTTCATTTTTTGATGATTCCAACAAAATGGTTATAAGCTCATTTTCAAAGAAGCAAATAAGCTCACAAAAAGCTATACATCTTTTAAAGCTTTATTGATATAAACTTGTCCATTGGATATATCTTGGACTTGTTCTTGTAAAATGTTTTGAAAAGCTTCATCACTACGTGATTTTTGGTTACATTGTAAAAGCTGAGCTTTTAGCTTTTATATATGGTTGCTTCTCTACTTATCTTGATGTGCATGTTGATAGTGGGGGCTTTTGCAAAAATATTTTTGAATATCCTTACTCCCTTTCTTGTGGCTATTTTGTTAGGAAATTTGTTGCTTCAAACGGCTAGTTATCTTTTACCGGAAAATTCGTTTTTGCTTTCAAAATCGACCTCTTAAAATTTCGTAAAATTATTTTGGTTTGTAATCATCAAAAAGGGGGAGATTGTTTGATTAATATTTTTATCATGATTTTGATGATTTTGTTTTAAAGTATTATTACACCAAAACAATGTTTCAAAATGTTTTCCAAATACTCCCGATCGATTTAAAATGTTTTTACTAATTTTTCAGAGTATTTTTTGAAACTTATTTTCGACTAAAATTGGACAACACTTCTGTCTCGTGTTGGACCCGTCGCCCTATAGGGCAACCCGTACCTGAAGATTGAGTTTTGAAACAGAAAACCGGACGGAAGACTTTTTCAAGAGGTCGACCGGCCGACCTGGAAGTCGACCGGTGTGGTCGACCGGTGCCTGGGATGTCTGCCTGTATTGATTTTTCAACTAGTCCAACACAGGGTTGACCGGTCGGACCCCCCGTCGACCGGTTGCCCTGTGTTAAAATGAGATTTTTTCTTCTAACATCTATTTCTGCGCGACCGGTCGCCCTATCATTTTGACAGCAAATTCTAGTCGTTGACAGCAGACAGTTCTTCCTTAATTTGTGGGATTGATTTCTAACAGCTATATTCTAGATTTTAATTGTATTTTTCTGTAGATTTTCAATCCCCAAGAGGAGCCTATCCATTATCAATCATTTCCTATAAATAGAGGAAGATTTGAAGCAACACAACAAGAGAATATACAACACAACACAATAAGAAATCTGCAAATTTGTCTAAGTCCTTAATGTCAACATTCTTGTTGTAATAGCCTATGTATTTCACTTTCACGTCTTGAGGTCTACGCTTAATTCTTGATTACACTTGCACTCAAAATTGTATTGTTCATTATAGAGTTATAATCTTGAATTTTTGGGTTCATCATTCAACACAAGATATCATTGTGAGTGTTCTTGTGGTAAGAACACACTTGGGTGATCCAGGTGTTAGGAGCAAAAAGATTGTGGTGATCTTCTTATTGAAGAGCTTGGTGTTCTTTGAGGTGTTGAAGAATTTGGTATTCTTCAAGTCGGAAGATTGTGGTAATCTTCACAAGGTGCCGTTGAAGATTGTGGTAATCTTCAAGAGAGATTGAGGTAATCTCCAAAGAGGTGTTGTAAAGTGATGTTGTATTAATTGTAGTAATTAATAAATATTTTTTCTTTTTGAAATCCATCCCGGAGATACTGGGGTGGTAGAGGATTAGGCCCTAGGTGGGCTGAACCTCTATAAATCGATGCGTGTTATTTACTTCCCGCACCTTCATACTTGTCTTGGCTTGTTTGATTCGAAAAAGAGGACATAATCAAGAAAATGGAGATAATCTATTCTCCCCCCCTCTAGATTATCGTAGCCGCTTGGACTTACAATTTCCTCCTGGTCAATGGTCTCTTTTGGCTCAGCTTTCTTCCCTTCACTGGCCATCAGTGCAGCTGTTTTGGGCACATATGTCTCCTCCTGCCCTTTTCTTCTCAGCTCAAACTCATAAGCTTTGAGATCTGAAAATAGCTTATGATTTGATATTTTTGAGAGGTCCATGGAGTGTCTTAGGGTCGTGACCTTCATTTCCCATTCAGCTTGGAGGGCTCTTAGAATCTTCATGCACATCTCCTTTTGAGTGTACTCCTTCCCAAGAGCTGAAAGCTCATTTGTGATCTCTGTGAATCTGGCATCCAGCTGATCCAGACTTTCACCTGCAAGCATTTTAAAATTTTCAAATTTTTTAACATCAACTCTTAGTTTGTTTTCATTTATCTGTTCAAATCCTTCACAAATCAGGGTTAGCTTATCCCAGATTTCTTTGGTTGATTTGCATGACTTGACTTTATTGAACATAACCTTGTCCAAAGTCTTGTAGAGAATATCCTTGACCAGGTTGTATCTCTTTCTACCTTCATTTGTCCATTCACAGTGAGGTTTCTCAACCATAGCTGGTCTAGGCTCTGCTGCAGCATCCTCTCCTTCATCTTGAGGTGCTCTTCTTACAATAGTGTTGACCTTGAAGATTTGCAGTGGCCCATCTTCTATTACTAGCCACATTTCATCATGTAAGGCTGAAAGGTGAGCCTGCATGCGAATTTTCTAGTCATCAAACTCTTCCACAGTAAACATAGGAATACGAGTTAGATTGGCTTCCAACATAATAACTTTGCTTTTGAAATGAAAGCTTTGAAAACACAAGTGTTATATCTTTTGAAAAAGATTGAGATCTAGTTCAGTAACCAGTGCGGAAGGCTCAATGAACCAACAGCTCTAATACCACTTGTAGGTCCCAAGGGGTGTCATGTAAGGTTTAGAAGGGGGGATTGAATAAATATTACCAACTTTTCACTTTTTAGTCTTTTTAAAATATTTCAACAGAGTTGACTCAAATCAGCTAAGTCCTTGGAGGATAGCTAGGTTGGCTTACTTCAGCAAAGTTACCCACTCAACAGAATCGACTGAGCTGTTGATAGTATAACTTAGCTGCTTCAGCTAACAATTAACTTTTAGTTGATCTGGTTTTATACAGCGGAAGACTTAACACCCTTGTAAATTTTAAACACGTTTTTAACACTTGTTTTTAGCAATGCTATTATCAGCGGGTTGGTAATTTAACATAACAGCAAATATAAATGTATGCAAGAAAGTAAAGT
Organism: Rehmannia glutinosa; assembly: GCA_016081115.2. Taxonomy (NCBI): domain Eukaryota; kingdom Viridiplantae; phylum Streptophyta; class Magnoliopsida; order Lamiales; family Orobanchaceae; genus Rehmannia; species Rehmannia glutinosa. The sequence goes on along the minus strand of JABTTQ020003142.1, from coordinate 150,402 downwards.
GATGTAAGTAAATGACACAAGTAAAATTTATAGTGGTTCGAGGATGGGGTAATTCCTCTAATCCACTCTTCTCCAACTCCTGGAGGAATCCACTAGTAACAGATCAGGTTACAAAGTAGTTCTTCAGTCTAGAGACAGCCTTGATCACACAAATTGCTTCTCTCCGCGACTCGGCTTATTCACAAGACATTTGCCTTGCTAGCTTCTTGACTCTCTTCAAACCCTTGAATTGATCTCACAACCTTCCAACGAGCTTGAAACTTCTGGTTCGACCTTGAACCTTACTACAGCTCCTTCAACTTGGATAGTAGACCCCTTTTTGTTCTTAAAACGTTTTCTTCTTCAACTAATTGAAGTATTCATTCCTTCACATAGTGTGTTGGATCGAGTTCCATCGAGTTTTAGGCTTGAAGAATTTCTTGATAAGCTTGAGAGAATATTTGCAGATATTGCTTGCTTTCGATTGCTTGAATGTTGATCTCTCGTGTGTCATTCGTATTCTTTCTCTTGCTTCCTCGGCCTTTTATAGTGCTCATTTGAAAATTTTCCCGTTGAAGAGATAGGCTATTTTCAAATGACACTTTTTTGTTCTTTGGCTTAATCTTTTCTTGACCTGCAACATTGTGATGGTGACCCTTCCTCGTATTAAATAACTTTGCGGCTTTTCGTGTCCCCGACACAAGCTTGATGCTTCCCATCGTTTATTCCTTTTGCACGTTTAGGGCCAAACACTTTAAGACAGGGCACTTGGACTTATTACTATATCGAGTAATATCCTTGACTTCCGTCAACGGATTAATGTCGACGACTTGACTTGACAAATTGTCTTTACCCTTTGACTTGAGTCTCCGCTCCATCCTTTTAGGAAAGACTCAACTGTCAGTTCAACTGGTAGACTTGGCTCTTTACTGACTTGACTGTTGCTCCTTCAATCTTTACACATCTGTTCCTCAGCTGGATCTCCTTCAGTCGAGTCTTTGTCTTTCATCTTGACTGCACTCAGCTAACACACAACTGGGTCTTCACTTCAGTCTTCAGTTGACTTCTTGCATTCTTCAACATAACTGACTTCACTCAGCTCATGCAGTCCTATCTATTACAAAATAGAAATACAAGGAAAATGGGGTGCCAACTTCTTATTCTAAGTTTTACATGGTATAATCAAAATCTAATAATAAATTTTCTAACACTATACATGTTTATCAGCAAATTCTAACCGTTGTAGCAGCACTTATCAGCAAAAGTAAACTTTAACATTTCTTAACCATTTTTGTAGATCTTTTGGTCCTTCTTTTGCAGATAAATTTCAATATGGAGGAGCCTATCTTGAAACTTCTCTATAAATAGTTGGAGAATATGAAGGATCAAATACAACACATAATTCAACAAGACAACAAGAAAAATTCAGCAAATTTCTTAAGTCTTTTTTTCTATACTCTTGTTGTAACAGCCTAAATATTTGCACTTTCACATCTTGCTTATTAGGCTTTCTTTCTTGATTACACTTACATTTTCAAAATTGTATACATTCATTTGAGGTGTAATCATGATTGATCAAAATTATCCAAAACAAGATTTACTTGTTATGTGTTCTTTTGGTGAGAACACACTTAGTTGATTAGGCTAGGTGTCGAAGAGTTTGGTTGGTTGATTAGACTAGGTGTAGAAGAGTTTGGTGCACTTCAAAGTTGTTGGTGTAAGAAGAATTTGATGCTCTTCTAGTTGAGTTGTAATCATTTGGTATCGATTAATAAAATTTTCTTTTCAAAATCAATTCGGATATACCGGATGGTAGTGGATTAAGCTCTAGGTGAGTGGAACTAGAGCTGTCAATTTGACCGGGTCAGGCCGGCCCGGTGCTAGCCCGTCGGGCCAAGTGGGGACACCGGGCCGGGCTAAAATTTCTTCGGGTCGCTATTTTGGGGAGTCCAACCCAGCCCGTGTATAAAAATAAACTTGGTTTGCTTCGGGCCGGCCTGGTGTTTCGAGCCTAATGGGCCGGGCCAAATAGGCCCGACTCTTTTTGAGCTTGCAAAATCATAGCCTGGTCACCGCCCTTTTACGGGCGGTTGGGCCAACCCATCAGTAGGGCTTTTTTTGACAGCTCTAAGTGGAACCACTATAAATCATTGTTTTCATTCTTAATACTATCTCTTACATTCTTGAAAGTTTTCACATATTCAAAAAAGATAAGAAAAATCTAAAAAATTGGAAAAATCTATTCTCACCGCTCTAGATTTTCGTAGCCACTTGGACTAACATGTAGGTGTGGGATTGTACAGTTGAGGAGAGCTTAAAAGATTCGATCGTATTACTCATACCAACAAGATGCATCTTTTTTCCTCAGTGCGATCTCATAAAACTCAAATTAAGCATGTTCACGATCTTCAACGCAAGTTGTACCTCACTTTTGTGAATAATCATTGTATAGTTGATTTGTGGCCTTAATTCGATTGCTAACATTTTATATTTTATAGACAAATTAGTAGGAAAAATTAGGAAAAATTATTGTCGAATAGTTGATAAATTTTTATTAATTCATCTTGATAAAATGCATTATTTTTGTTTTAAAAGTATGAATTAAAATTATCTAATAAAATTTTGATTATCATTATTGTTTTTGTAAAGTTTACGAAACTTTATTTTGTTAATGACTTTCTTTGAATATTTATATTATCATCATGAAATTATGATACTAGCTTCATAAAAATTCATTAATTATATTTTTATAATATCCCATAAATTCCAATAAAATCTGGATAACTCTATAGTATAAAATTCCATTAGAATATAATGTAATCCGTGGAATTCTCTAAAAATCTATGAAATTGATTAAAAAATCCTTCAAAATTCCATGTTGAGACACAAACACCCTCCTTAGAAAATAAAAATGAACAAAATAAATGAGCATGTATTGCAAAAACATAAAAATAATTTTGAAAAAATGAACAGAATAAAAGATCATCGAGCCGCACACTAACAATCTCTTTTAGTCCTTTGATATCGAAAAGACTTTTGTGCTTTTGACTCGAGATGGAAGAAAAAGTAGTGCCCGAGTTGGAGACGAGGTAAAAATTGCGCTCTCATTTAAGAAAGGCATTTCTGTGACAACACACCTACAACAACATCCTCATTCAAGAAAACCGTGCCTATATTGATCTATTTCACACAGATTATAAATAAATTAATAAGATAATACAGAAGGGACAACAAACAAAATTGAAAATCTCATACTAACAGAAGGGACTTGTAAGTACTCATATCTCACACAAACCGAAGGGACAACAATAAAATTGAAAATTTCACTTAAAAAAAAATTAACCACCATACATAAAGCTAACAATTAGCATCAATCCGCAACGTCGTCTCTCAACCCTAAAATGAAAGCCGAAATATTCTTTTAAACCGTGCGCATTTCAGAATCTCCTCCTTGGACTCCTGGAACGATGACCTCGAGGTGATCTGGCAAAAAATCGAGAAATAGTCAAAACTAAATACATATAACACAAGCAATAAAACATGACCGTTTCTGCAACAGACCCTAACTTGTTGATGACATGGAGTATCAGTGAGTAGAAAAAGTAAAAATTTGCATGTTTTTACAATATTACAATTGTAATTTGTAGTTGTGAATTGATGGTGTGACATCATTACTTTAATTGAGGTGGGTTTCAAGGAGGAACAAATTCCATTTTACAAATATTTAGGAATTTTACAAAAAAAGCAAAGGAGCAATAAGTTTTTGATAAGATAGTAGTAACATATTAGAGTGGCACTATTTCATCATACAAAACTATAAAAGAATAAGTTAATCCAACAATCTTGTAGAATAAAGAAAGGGGGGAAACAAGAAAATGAAGATCCAAATGGTCTTCTGTTAAAAAAGATTCATCATACAGGTAAAACTTTCTGCAAGGTTAAGGTGTTGTCCATTCCCTCTGTTAAAATTATTTCCCATATTTATTTTCTACATATACAGTTCTTCTATCCCATTGAGACCTCTCTATGATAGTCCTGTTAAGAGGGTTAACTATTCAAGATGGGCCGGAGATATTGCAGATTCTTTTTAATTTTTTAGCAAATTCAAGATTAGAGTTTCTCAAAGCTTGTCCGTATCTGAAACATGGTACATTACGACTCCTTCTATTCAAGGGTCACCGCCATTTTAAGTCTATAAACAGAAAAAGATGAGGGCCATAAGGAATTCAATAAATACCTATATCTCCTACTCGTACATTCTAGACCTGTGTGCAATGTGATAAGGACCTTGTCTTTGAGTTTGAACAGTTAGCCTTGAAAGCAACATCATATATCATTACAAAATAAAATACAAAGAAGTCTTGTGAATGTATACCTTCTCCTCATATTCCTCCTCCTGAAAGGGCCTTTGCTGAATGCCCAATCAACGTTTATGGTCTGGGTGAGCAGTTCAGTTCCATCCATCTCATTTATAGCTTGTTGGGCCTCATCAAACTTCTCAAATTCAATTAGACCATAGCCCTAATAAAAGAATCACACACTTAGCTAACAGCTGAAACGCATCTGAGAGGAATTATATGCCTAGTATGATCCAGGGAAACATAAATGGATAACTCAACTATGATGATGGGCAACAAGCACAGTGAAATAAAAATATACGTCAACAATGCTCCGTGAATCCATGGATTAATGGAAAAAGACCAAAGTGAAAGATATGAGAAATATGATTACTCAGCAACATATACTATGAAGTGGGAAGGTTGTTAATAAACCACTCACTTAAGCTAATGGTGGCTGAGAGTGAGACAGCAAAGACAATCACATCCACAGAGAAGGGGGAAAAGAAACCAGTGAGATCAATTTAAGCACAAAACTGACTTATTGAAGCCGGTGGGCTGTTATAGTGCTCTCTCTCTCCCAAAACTAAACTAAAGTCTGATATGGAAGGCATTCCAGACTACCACCTCAAGTGTGACTTACTTGAAGAATTCTGATTTGAATTCTCCCAGACATATTAAGTTAGAGTTGCTGCTTCAGTCCTTAAGATGAATAATGCAAGCAACATTGTCAAATCAATGCGAACATCGCCTTCTGTAAGTACACATAATAGTGAACCCAAGTTGTAAGTGTGTTAAAAGTGAAACATGGCCCATATCAGTTAATCTTTAACCAAAATCCACCAAAGAGCTATTATTAAGGTTTCTCCACAATCCACATGCAGAAAACATATAACGGAAGCTTATAAAATGACTTAAATGTGAAACATGAAATCCAAAAGGCAACAACTATTTCTGTCCATGAATTATTTATGTGAAAAGGAGCATATATGTTTTAACACTTGATCCAGTGACCTCACAGTATGAAAAATATTAGATGTGCATACTTCATTTGTTCAATTTAGTTAGTGGCCTTATAAGGCCTATTTTCCCGAGAACCAGACAATCTAAAAAGTGAAAAAAATTCTATACCTTGACAAATCCTGTACGTCGATCAAGATTCAAATGTAAATTCTTAATCTCCCCATATTCACCAAATGCATTTTGTAAATCGTCCTCTTGTGCCTCTTCATGAACTCCAGTAACTAGAACAATCCATCCTTCAATAGCTGATAAAGTTCAATAAAATCAGAACTCTACTGTAATCGCATATCAGGGCGTTTGAACTCGATGAAGATTATGAAAGTGCTTCTACAGTACATCATGCAACACAAAATTCAAGCATTACACATAAAAGGCAATCAGTTTCCATTTATACACTACATAAGAACTTCCGATAACAAATTATATTAATAACTCAATTTTAGGTCTATTTTCGCAAATTAACCTTTGTAAAATGTTAAACTTTCCTCATCAATCCAGACATTGAAAAGTCATAACCATTTAAATTTCGCACACCTCACTACCTACAGAAGAAACTAAACCTCAGATAAATGTAATATGAGAAAATTAGTGTATTAAATGTACTAATCCACCCCACAAATTTCTCGTGCTACAATATTAATCCTTCAAAAATATTTAACCGACCAAATTTAAGCACAACAAAAGAAAAACTCAAAACAATGAAACAGTTTGTGATGCGTAATTCACATAAGTAAAGAAGTACAGGGAAAAAAGTAAAAACAAAAAGAAACACCGATAGAAAGCGTTAGGGTTCCGATACTGACATCTTTCCGGGCCAGGACCACCGTCTGAATCTAGAGAGTCAAAGCGGCCAGCCATGCGAGCATTGCGGTCTGCCTCAGCAGCCGCCTCGTCTCGGAAACCACGGCCCTTGGTCTTCTTTGGAGTCGATGAGCCGCCACCTGTGATGGCGGACTTGAGCCGAGGAATGGTGGCGGCAGCTCGGCTGGGGGAGCCATCTCCGACGTCCTCATCCATGAGATCGTCATCGTCAGGCTCGAAATCAACCGCCTCCACTTCAGCGTTCGCCATTGATGCGTACTCGTGAGAGCCTTGGGCTTTAATTGTAGCTTTAGGTGGGTACGGGCGAACGAGGGTTGTACTTATCTTTTACAGATTTATTTTAGGTTGGATTTATTACAAGCTTATTCTAAATTTTGGCTAAAGTGTAAAAATACTGATATTGTTTATTATTAGTTCACGTTGATGAATATAATGATAAAATATTTTTGAGATTCTTATACTAGACGAGACCGGTCACATTGACTTAAATTCACTATATGTATCTTACAAAGTACAAAAATTATGAGTTTTTTCTATGGATTTTGCCCTCTCATGTCCATAAGTGACTTAAATTCACTATATGTATCTTAGCTCAAGACAAAAATTTTTCATATGAGTTTTTTTTTAAGCTAAAATGGATTTTGTCCTCTCATGTCCATAATGATGACTGACGAATAACGTGAAATTAAAGTATCAAGGCTCGAGTCCTTTACTCAGAGAAGCCAATACATTAGCTCATACTCCTGCTCAGGCTTCAAGTAATTTTTCATATGTTGTGGTTTTTATTTTATTAAATTGAACCTTCTAGTTTTCTTTTAATTTTTAATTTTAAAATGATGACTTTGTATTTCAAAATTGTTGCTTTGCTCATGAATAAGTCATATTGTGGAGTTATTATAACATTAGCTAGGATTCATGATATATTATCTTTTTATAATTTATTTTAAGTAAAAAAATTTTTTTTTATTAAAAAATATAAAACGGGGACCCCGAATCCCATGGGACCCCTGCTCCCGAACAGATTTTAAAGATCCGAATTAAGGTGTTATGTCCCCATGGGATCCGCACCTTTTATAATGCGGTTTTTTTAAAGATCCGAATTAAGGTATTGGGGATCCGTCTAACGGATTTAGATCCGTTAGACCATCTGACAGGAGACTAGCTCTTTCTTTAATTATATAAGAATCAACATAATATTAACATACTATATTTAACCGAATTTGTTGTCAATCTATTAAATATGCCATAAATAAGTTTAATGGTCAACTTTAACAAACATAAATTGGGCCAATATCCAAAAATAAATGAATTGGTAAGCTTTTGTAAAGAAAAACCGAAAACTATTTTTAGCAATAGTTGTTTAGGCGGGAAAGCAGATTTAGAAAGGGGTTTGTTATTATATATATATAGATGTAGTTGCAAACCAAAGGGTGCAACTCTTCATGGAACCTCTTAATAATTGCAAACCAAAGGGTGCAACTCTTTATAGTAACTCTTGGAATGAAAAGGTGTGTATAAGAGTTGTGTTGTTTCACTTGACACCTTTGGCAGTCTATAAATATACCTAAGATCTGCATATTTAATCATTCATTTTGCATACAAACACAAGCATATATTATGTCGAAATTTTCCCATAAAAGAGAGAGTACAAAACATTCAAAGTTCGTCGTCTCTTATTGTTTGGAGTGCTACTACATCAGGAGGGGGTCGTTGTATCTTGGGAGACGTTTGCTATTTAACCATGAGCACCGCAGCGGGGCAATTTATCTTAAATACATAGAGTCGAACTCTAGCCTCGGTCTAGATTTCTTCATTTTCTATAATTTCATTTTATGAAATTCAAGTAAGTTTTCTAATTTATTTTCGAATATAATATCCATGTGATATTTCCCCAACATCCCAACATATAGAAATAACACCATACAAACAAGATTTTATACATATATGATATAGTATACAGTAGCTAGTTTTTTCATTAACTTGGTGGAGATATGGGTGGCCAAATGGAACTGCAATCGAGTTCCAAATCAAAACCAGAACTGAAATCGGCGGAACCAGAACTGGAACCATGTAAGCCAGTTCTGATTCATTGGTCTCAAAAACCAATGATTTTTATTTTTTTGGGTAAAAATATGCTAGAAGAAATGCTAAATGTTTATTATAATATTTTATATTCATAACTACATGAGACACATTTTAAACCAAATGTTGTAAGCGAACTACGTGAACTTTGATTTCTCTATACTCTAATAATTTATATAGACAGTTTAATAATGTTATTAATATTAAGTACAAAACTTAATTGACTATAAAATCCAAGTCTTTTTCTTTCTTACCTTTTTTATTTATAATTTAAATTGATAAACCATTTTAAAAAAAATAAAAAATTATCAAAAAATAAACAAAGGGTTCCGGTTTGGAATCGTGGAGCAATCGGGTTCTAAGCCGGAACCGTGAGATAATGGTTCTGGTCCATTTCTTCCAAAATCAGGAACTAGAACCGGCGGTTTTGAGATAATGGTTGGAGATCCACCTTTGATTGACCATTTTCTTTTTAAAATCGGGAACTAGATTACCGGCTCGAGCATAGGTTTCTATAAAGCTAAAGCCCTCTGATGCTAAAGTCAGGTACCTATAGCTAAGAGAACTGTTGGGTATTTATAGGTTTTGACTTCAAAGGCCATACAACTTAGCTCCATGTGTCAAGCTCACCTTGGTCCACCTGGCAGGATCCAACAAAATTAATGGTTTCAGGTCTTGGAGAGACCCGAATCGTGACTTCGGGTCGGGTCGTGACCCGAATAGAAATCTCGCGGATCCTAGCCCATTTGAGCTATTTTGCTTATAAGCGAGGGCATTTGGGTAATTTTGGCCTGATGTATATCAGAGCATATAAATATAAGGGAGAAGCTTAATTTTTTTAAAGATAGTCCGTTCTAAATATCCGATTATAGAAGAGTCGACATTAAAAACGCGACCCAAACTTTTTTGAAGGAATATATGTATCTTCGAAATTGAAATTAAGAAATGTGTTAAAAAAAATTATATTTGGATGGTTCGCTGGAGGAAAGAGAATTAATTATCAATGTGTTTTGCATAATATTTTTCAATCATAAATGTGTTTTATTGTAATTAGTAGGAGAAATTTTGAACCATAAATATCTTATCAATAGTATTCTGTAGTTACTCAGGAGATATCATGATATGTGATTATTTAATTTCAATAATAATTTATATGTAAATTAGTAGAGCAGCAACATATTTCTTTTCTAAATTTCGATTTTCAAATTTATTTTCTCTCGTACGTGAGGAAAAAAGTATTTGAAAAAATAGTACAAAATAGAGCTATATATATTCCAGAGCTTTGATTACCATTTCTAGGTCTGGTAGATGCTTGCCTCAAAAAAAAAAAAAAAGGGCTGGTAGATGCTTGAAGCACTACAATTAGTGTAACATCTACCATTCACATCTCCTAGTTTTTAGAAAGTGGAATACTTTTAAGTTTTAACGCATCCACACATACTAAATATAACATGTGAATGGTCGATGCTGTTGGAATTTGGTTATGAGAAAAATGGGTGTTGACCCGATTTTGACCAAATATTTAAGTGGTTTCCATTGGTGAAAAATAGAATTAAATTATATGATAAAATTCTATTCAGTGAGTCGATGAGATTGGCATTTTGAATTTCTCAATACCAATTCAGGGTGAATGAGAAATTAATCCTACAAGTTAGTCACTTAAAACTAGAAATTGATATGGAAATTGAAAAATGTGGGGGAGGAGTTAAGCTTCATCCCACATAGGAGGGAAAGCCAAAAATTGCTCTATTTATATAGCCCAAGTTGGACTAATGGGTTTGGGCCCTTGGGGCACCAAAGTTTTTAAAGAGGTAAGGACCTACATGCTTTTGGATTTGGTTCAAAACACGCCCGCCGCCGCCCGCCCGCCGGCCGACTCGGGTCCGGGTCGTGGGCTTCAAGGCCCTTATAGTTTTGGACAAATTTATTTAAGGGAAAAGGACATGAATACCCACCTTTCCAGCTCAAATCCCTGAAAAATACCATTTTTCGCTGATTTTTGATAAAAATACCATTTTCCGCTGATTTTTTGCGTTGGTTTCTTTGTTGTTTCAAACATGTTTGTTGTTTCGTTGTTGTTTCATACCGTTTCATTTATGTTTCTTATATGTTTCACTTAGCCAACTTTTCATTGAATTCCATAGTTGCATGGAGAAAATCTCAGTTGTGGTATGCCACAATGGACAATGGGAAGAAAATGGAGAGTATACCAACTTTGAGATAACAAGAATACTTGATTCAAATGAACGCACATTCAACACCCTAAAAAATCTTGGAACAACAAATTCAATTCAGAAAATTTGAGCTTACTTGTCCGTCATCGGCTCACGAGAAATGGACACGACTCCACCACGGACAAAAAAATACTTTGTATTGACTTCCAATATTGTAGAATTATTGAATGCATCAACTCAGAGCGGGAAACACCTACTAGTAACAACTTTGCTAGAGTACGTGAGATTTTTAGTTCAAGATTAGGCATGCGGACATCGAAAAGAAGCAAGATCAACATTTACAAGGATGACAAAAAAATTGAAGAGTATATGAGGAAAAACTACACTATTTCTCTAAATTTAAAAGCTAATTTACTACAAACTTTTATCACATGATCCCCTGTTTCACAATTTTTTCTTACATATTTATTTTTTTAGGTGAAGAGATCAAATGATTTTATCTTTAAAATCATAGAGTGACAAAACATTTGTTCGACCTTGAAAAAAGGACTTGCACATGCAACAAGTTTGAAATAGATGAAATTCATTCCTCACATGTTATACCAAACTTAAATATATTGTTCAACTGATTACACCATCATTAAGATTTACATAACAACAATTCTCTAAAATCATTAGAAAGTGGAGGCAGAAACTCAATGTCGTTGTCATCGTCATCACCATTTTGCAGCTTCAACTTAGCATGATTGTGAAGCAGATGACTGAGCCTTGCTTGTTCATTCTCTATCTCGAACGCTTCAACATCCATAGCCTTCCCAATAATAAAATGCTCGGCATAACAAGCAACAAAATTCACTACAAAAGAAATAAAAAAAAGATACACAGTCGAATGGATAACACAACAAATCAAAAATAATAAAAAAGAACAAATAAATGGAAAATACATAAAAAAAAAATAAAAAAACATATAAAAGAAACAACTTCGAAACAACATAGAAACAAACGAAAAACTTCAAATCACAAAATAATAAAAGAACACAGAAAATTGGGTTCGTCACCGCATTACCATGGCAGAAACCATGGCGCCCAATCTTATCCTCTTCCAAAACCAGTTCCATCCAAGATTCATCACTATCACTGTCCCTCACCAATAACTCTCCCAACAATTCATCTCTCTCACACGAAACTGAAACCACAAATAAACTCCAACCAAAATCATCTCCAAATTCATGCCCACTAACTCCACTAGATTTCTTAGAAAGAACTGCTCTGGTTTACGGAGATTGCCTTTCGATTCTGTACAATGAAACGACATGTACATGGTCCGAACCCGCACCCGGTGTCTGAAACTCGCTTCGTCAATTGTCTCCCTCGGCATAAAAAAGAACGACGTCATTTTAGTATTGGCCCCAAATGTTCCGGCCATGTGCGAGCTCTATTTTATTGTTCCCATGGAAGGGGCGATTCTAAACAGTCAATTTGAGAACCTCGATGACTGTAGTAATTTGAGTAGCTGATTGGTATTTTTGTCATGTTTATTGACCGGGTGGGGCATATTTGGGATGGGGTGGTATTTTTGTCCTTTTTTCAAAATAAAAGGTATTTTGTGTAATTTTCTCTTTATTTAAACCCTTTAAAACTAATTTTTTAATCAAAAATTGAGTTGAGCCTCGGGACTGGGCCTTGCACGATGCGGCCGCACACAGGAATGGTGCGTGGACGTGCACTGCGAGGATAGAGGGCAGCATGCGCGGGTGCGCACTTTCGAACTGATGCGCCTGTTCGAGCAAGCAGGTGCATTTTTTGGCTGTAGACATGTCTTTTCGATCCAAAAGACATATCCTTTCCATAAATACGAAGCCCCTACAGCCTAAATGAAAAATACGAAAATAATAAGCTAAAATCAAGTCATTCTGCATTACCAGCATATTGTTAAATATCCTTCCAAAAGCTTGAAAATTCAAACACTTTGTGTTCGATGTTGGTTCGACTTTTGCAAGTGCTGCTAACTCGAACCTGAAAAAGTCATTGTATCTTAGGGACGATTGCCAGAACCGCAAACACTTTGTAAACAGGGCAATTTTGTCTTGCGAAGACTGTATCCAATACTGGCCTCGACTTAAACTCTGTCCAGTTTTTCTGTCCAATACATAGCCATTTCTTGTTAAACAATACCAACCAAACAACAGATGCTACACCAAGTGTAGTGTTTCAAGTGTGGCATGCAGATATCTCGAGCACTACATTTGGTGTAGATGCTACATGACTAAAATTGTAATTTAGATTTAAATGCCGTTTTTTTTATAGGTACTAGAGACTTAGAAATGAGATTTTGTAGAAGCTACAATTGGAGCACTACATTTGGTGTAGAATCTACAAAACTCCATTTCTAAGTCGCTAATACCTATAGAACCAACATTTAAATCTAAATTGCAATTTTAGCCATGTAGATATATGTATTGATAATACCACTCTTGCAAAAATCATGATTTACTAAAAAGTCCCATAATTTTCAAATAACTCTCGATTTTAATTATTTGATGGCCGAAAATTAGAAATTTTGCCTGAAAAATCCACATGTCCACATTTGTGCCTAAAACTATTGATATGGAAACAAATTTCATTTATGTGCACATGCTTCAAGCGAGTTTTACCAGAAAAATTTCCTGACTTTTTTACGCTCCCGTCTTTTCCTTGGATATTTTTACACTCCCGCCAATTTTTTCGAATTTTTTTACGTTGTTGTTTCATTATTATTCAAACAAATTTTATCTAATAAAATTTCAGTGAAAAAACAATTTCTCTCCCATTAAATAATCAATTTTATCTCAGAATTTTAACAATAAAGAAATATACACATAAAACAACACATATTTGAAAAAATACATTGAAAATAATATATAGACAACAGATGAATCTAAAAACACAATTCAATTTTTGTTCCAATGTATTGAAAACGTCGAAAACATGGACACAATTAAGAAACAACAATGTAACAACATTGAAAACTATATAGAAACAACGCAGTAAAAACAATCAAACATTATAGAAATCATCACATTAACAAAAATAACATAAAAATAGGTAAAACGCATTGAAACATCGAAACTACATTGAAACAAACAAAGAAACATCAAAACAACATTAAAAACAATACATAAAAACCCAAAAACAACATAAACAATATTAGAAAACACCACATCAATAAAAAGAACTTAAAAATTGGTAAAAACTATATTGAGACATTGAAAACTACATGGAAACAACAAAGGAACATCATAATAATATTAAAAACATTATTGGAAACAACCCAGAAACAACAGAAACAATATATGAACAAAAAATAGCGCAAAAAATAAGTAAAAGTTGTGTTGAAACATCAAAACAACCTAGAAACAACCAAGAAACAAATATAAACAACATTGAAATAACATAAATAACATATAAAGCAATATAGGAACAAAAAAAATCGAAAAACGTAAAAATAACTAAAAAATATGCAAAAGCGTAAAAAAGTTAAAAAGTCAACCGGGAGCGTACATAAGTGAATTGAGCATAAAAAGTGGTATTTTTTTTAAAGTGGGGATGTCCGACAATTTCTCTAATTTATTATTGACTATGTAAATGATCAAGGGGTGATCTTTTGTACCAACGGTCTTTCTCAATCCAATGTTGTTGGATGGACCGAAATGGAGTTAAAACCATGACAACCTTTAAGCCATTGAGGCCATAGCCTAGGGCCCCAAAATTAGTGAACATATGCCTAAGGTCCCTAATTTAGTGAACGTAATCAGTGATGAAGCCATAAAGTTTGTGTAGGGGGCCCCAACTAGTATTAATATGAAAATAAAATACGATACATCAACTTTAAAAATAATTCCATATATAAATACTAATTTTGATAATGTCAATGTATTAACTCAATTACATTTTAATGTTAAAAAATAAATGACATATCACTACAAGAAAAAACCAGTTTACCTACAAATAAGTATTAAGATAAATATAAGTGTAGAAAAAATTATTGTATATAAATATTTACCTACAAAATCTAAAACTGTTGGTAGATATCTACAGTATTTGTATTGATAAATTGTTCGTGATCTATCAATATAATTTATTCTGTAAGTATATTTTGTACGTATTTGTAAATTTAGTGACAAAATCATATATATTGGTAAACTCGAAATTTTCTTGTAGCGATAATACAATTACATTAATATATCATAACATTTTTTTTTCTATTATCATATTTTGAATGCATAATATCGTCATTGCTAATATACATATTTTTAATGTATGTTACGAAACAATCATTCAATAACACATTACCAATGTTGAATTCTTTAATAGAAATTTGATAATAAACCCTAAATAATCCCAAAAGAGACGAATAGAGACATAAGAGAATAATGTCAACATTCATGTTTAATTTTATGGTGGAGCAAAAGAAAATGTACAAAATTTTGAGAAAGTAGAAAAAATGATTAAGGCTCAACGATTTTTCAAGATTCACAAATGTAAAGGTAACAACTAACATGAAGAATGAAGGAATTGAAAGCTTTGTTCCATTTTTTCCTTTTTTATTTGCATTTTTTTAAGTGAAATTACCAAAATACCATTGATTTTTTCCAAAATTTCGGGGGGCCCTAGTGCCCCCCTTGACCCCAATGTACCCTCGTCACTGGACGTTATAGTCTTATTAATTTAGTTATATATGTGCGCGTATATATCTGCGATTCATTGTTTTTCATATCTCATGCTTGTTTTTATTTCTCAAGCAGGCTTGTTTTTGTTTGTCAAGCTCCACCGCTTTATCAATTTCGCTTTTGATTATATATATATATATATATATATATATATATATATATATATATATATATATATATACGGGAGAGTTATATGAGACCACTCCCTTAGATGAGTACGCAAGACCAAATCTATGTCACATATCAATTAATTTCAATGGCTTATATTAAATAGGCCTAAAAGAAGAAAAATTTCTAATTACAATGGATGAAGGGTACATTAGTCCAATTTAAAAATCACACTCCATAAAATTAGGGCGGTTACATAATGATTTCTTTAGGAGATAATCTTACCATCCGTAATGAAATCAAAAATCACGAAACCAGGTGCAAAAGAAAGAGAATGCATTCATCTTCTTCACCAATTCGTCTACTCGAATCATCAAGAAAATTTGCAAAAAGAAAAGAAAATGAACAATATATATATATATATATATATATATATATAGAGAGATCCTATGAGATCATAGCTATAGGTAAGAACATAACACTCAATTCACACCATCCAACAAAATAAAATAAAAGGCTAGGATTTAATGGGATTTTATAGTAATTAAAAATGGTGGGGACCAAATAGGGTACAATTGGAACATTAAATTCAGCCAAATAACTGTTTCCCTGAAGTCAGGGAATGAAATCTTACCATAATCACCATCTTCTTCTCCACGATCAAACCAGCGTCAAAAATCAACATTCCCACACAAAAATTAAACCTGCAAACAGAGAGAAAAATCGACATTACAACCAAGAAAAACACCAATATTGAAAACCAAGCATCAAAACACAAATCATAACATCATCGAAAACACCAAAAAATCGCCATCCACATCAACAGAATCGATATTGTGATGTCACAAACACGGGATTCCCCAGCCACAATCCATTCGCATCAAGGTAATAATTTCACACCAATTCATCCGCAAAAATGTGTGGTTCGAATGCATGTAATGTTGAACAATCAAAAAATTCACGAATCAGTATCGCGGAAGGGATGTGTAATTATAACAAATATTGTGTATGTTTACTATAAATATTCTATACATATAACTTTGTAATTATGTAACACATAATCTCACATAACAACAAGCAATATTTTTTACTAATATGCTAGTTTACAATAAGGATAATGCATGTATAGTGTTTTTAATGTGTATAACTATAACAAAATATTGGAACTTATGAGAATTTGTATAAAAAATCACGTATTTAGTTCGTATTAATGATATGTGTGTATAGTGTCTCGAATTTGTGTATTTAGTATGAAACATATGTATCACATATAATGTATTCCCCAAATACGTTTTTGCCTAATTACAATGCATGTATTACATGCTTAGAGTATTAATTATGTACACAAAGGGCATTAAATATGTGTACTTATACAACAAATATTGGTGAATATGATTTTGCACCATACGTTCATGTCCTGTAAAAATAGTATTCTAATTTTGTATGCTTAGAGTAGTCATTATGTAATAATGTGCGTTTAAAACGTGTACTTAAAAGACAAAAACTGCATAATATGAATTTACACCATACATTGAAAATCTGTGTACATAGTATTCAAAATTTGTAATTTTAATATGAAAATATTGTGTTTTTACCAGATCAAGATCCAGATTACACAGTTCACGTTGGTCAGAGGCTCGAAATCTCGCCAGGATCGACTAAATATTGGATCCCAGAGGTGGAACAAGAAAAATTCCTCGTGCCGACATGCATTTCCGTACATTAGAGGCTGGAATACAATGTTACAAGGATTATGGTTTGTGTAGTTGCTTCGACGTTAGAAGAAGCACTACAAAGAAATTCAAGAACGAGGAAATTCGTGTGCAATACGTGGTTTGCAATAGAGAGGGCTACAAGAACTCTAAAAAACCCATACCTGGTGAGGCATCTAAGCATGACGGCAGTGTCCCAAAATAGGGGCACGAAAGAGAGTCTCGAACCGAGTTGGGTGCATTGCACGTTGTATTTTTGAATACACTAGTGCCGGTTCATATAAGGTAAAAACCTTTGAAGAAAGACACACTCATCCAATGACAATTGACAAACACAAGCAATTCTTGTAGGTGAATAGGAACCTAAACTTCAGACACCAGCAATTTATCATAAATTGCACAAAGGCGAACATTGGGAGTGCAAACCAACACGAGCTGTATAGAGAAATTGCCGGCGGTTATTCACAGGTTGGGGCGCTCAAAATTGATTTCATAAATTTCAAACGAGACCTGAAAACATACATATGCGGTGCGGATGCACAATTGGTGATAGATAAATTCCTAAGGCAGAAAGAGGCAAATCAGGGAATGGTATTCGATTACGATGTTGATGAAGCATGCCCAAAGGACAGCTATCCTCTCCCAAATATCGATTACATGGTTGATGCCATGGCTGGGCACGAGCTAATGAGTTTCATGGACGCGTACTCGGGCTACAACCAAATCCAGATGCACCCAGACGATGAGGAAAACACTTCTTTCTACTCAGGTAGGGGCGTGTATTGCTACAAAATGATGTCGTTTGGCTCAAATAATGCGGGGGCAACCTATCAAAGGTTAGTCAATAAAATGTTTGAGAAGTTGATAGGACATACAATGGAGGTCTACGCAGATGATATGCTTTTAAAATCTTTGTATGCTGCCGATCACATTTCCGATCTTAATGAAATGTTTACAATTTTACGCGAGTATAAGATGATGTTAAATCCAAAAAAAAAATGAACATTTGGGGTCGGCTCAGGCAAGTTTCTAGGATACATGGTCAGTCAGAGAGGAATTGAAGCTAATCCTGATAATATCAAAGCCATAATTGACCTGGAATCCCCCAATTCGATTAAGAAAGTTCAAAGTTTAATCGGGCGCCTAGCCGCTTTAAGTAGGTTCGTGTCAAGATTAACGGATAAATGTAAACTATTCTTTGAGATAATCAAGAAAAATAAGGACTTTGAATGAACCGAATGACATAAGCAACATTTGAATCATCAAGCAACATCGGACATCCATCCATACTCTCCAAAAACCGAGTCGAGGCAAAAGTTTGTACTTATACCTTGCAGTCTCTGAATATGCCGTCAGCTTGGTACTCATCCGACTGGAAAACTCGATTCAACATTCAGTCTATTACATCAGTCAAGCCTTGCATGACCCCAAACTATGATACCCTTCGATGGAAAAATTGGCATTCGCATTAGTAATCTCGGCATGAAAGCTAAGACCGTATTTCTTGGAACACAAGATCATAGTCTTAACAAACTATCTTTTGAAGCAAGTTATGCACCGACCAGACACTTTTGATCGGATGATCAAATGGGCCGTGGATCTCAGTCAATTCGAAATTTTGTATGAGCCGAGAATGGCTATCATGGGACAAGCACATGTAGACTTCATAGCAGAGTTCACCCTATCGATTCAACTTGACATCATCGAAGAACAAGTGTGGAAATTGTTTGTCGACGGCTCTTCCACCGCAAACCGAGCAGGGGGTGGGATTGTGATAATCAATCCAAAACACAAGTGCCACTGCTCGACAGTACGATTCCAGTTCTGGGTGACAAACAATGGGGCTGAGTATGAAGTTTTAATAGCAGGTCTAGAGATGGCAGCTTCGATGGGTTTGAAAAGACTGCTTGTTTACAGTGACTCCCAGTTAGTAGTCAACCAGATCAGCACGGATTACGAAGCAAAGGAACCAAATATAGCACAATATTTGGAGCTGGCAAATATCGAATGGATTCTTCATTTACGATCGTGTTCCAAATATCGAACCCGCAACCTTGTGTGGTGTGTCCATCATTGGAATGGATTCTTCATTTACGATCATGTTCCAAATATCGAACCCGCAACCTTGTAGATAGCATTCCATTCTTTCTTTCCAAAATGTAAAATTTTTGGAATCGAATAGTGGTGGCTTGGTGGTGGAGGCGCCGGTAAGGTAGACTTCATTCGTAGCCGATGATCGTTCCTCTTTACTCGCAATGTGGAACGAGCTTGCCAAAGAGTTTGGCTTTGATACCACTTGTAAGTCCAAGCGGCTACGATAATCTAGAGGGGGGTTGAATAGATTATCTCCATCTTTTCGATTTCGCCCTTTTTTTCGAATCAATTACACCAAGACAATAATAAAGGTGCGGAATGTAAACAACACGCGTCGATTTATAGAGGTTCAACCCACCTAGGGCCTAATCCTCTACCACCCCAAAGATCTCCTGGATGGATTTCAAAAAGAAAAAGATTTTATTAATTTCCAAAATTAATACAACACCTTACAACATCACCTTGAAGAGCACCACACTCTTCTACAACACCACCTTTGAGATTACCACAATCTCTCTTGAAGATTACCACAATCTCCAACGACACCTTGTGAAGATTACCACAATCTTCAACCTTGAAAAATACCAAATTCTTCAATACCTCAAGAGCACCACACTCTTGAAACACCTATCACCTAGATCACCCAAGTATATTCTTTCCACAAGAATACTCACAAGGATGTCTTGTGTTGAATGATGACAAAAATCAAGATTACAACTCAATAATGAATATTACAATTTGAGTGCAAGTGTAATCAAGAAATAAAGCCTAGACCTCAAGACGTGAAAGTGAAATACTTAGGCTATAAATACAACAAGAGTGTTGAATATGAAAGCTTGGGAATTTACAGATTTCTTATTGTGTATTTGCTTGTGTTGTTGTGTCATTTTGTGTCTTCAAATTATCCTCTATTTATAGGAGAGTCTTCATAGACATAGGCTCCTCCTTCTTTACTTTTGTCTACAAAAAGAGGATCACAAGATGTAGAAATATTATACAAAATTATAAAGCAAATCTTGCTAATAGAATGTCCAACGGTACAAATTTTGTCAAAAAAAGATTACACAAATGACCGGTTGCCTCGTATAAGATTTCGAACGTTTGAAAAAATTAGTGCGATCCAGACAAAGTTGCGGAGAGGGGTTCGACCGGTCAAGGGGGCGACCGGTCTGGAGGGGTCCGACCGGCTCGACCTCACCCTTGACTAGTCACCCTCCCCATTTTTTTCACTGCACTGGTTTCTGTTTCATTTTGTGCGTTCTCCAGTACCGACGACCATTTGCTCGACCTCGACCTCCAATTTGAAATGTTGTCCGATTTTTATCAAAAATAAACTTCAACAAATACTCCAAAAAATTAGTAAAAATATTTTAAATCACTTGGGAGTATTTGGACAACATTTATAAACATAGTAAACTCATTTAAACAAAACCATCAAAAGTGTTGTCCATTTTTATCGAATAATAAACTCTAAGAAATACTCCATGAAATTAGTAAAAATATTTTAAATCTTTTAGGAGTATTTGGACAACATTGTTTTGGTGTAAAAACCAATTAACACAAAATCATCAAAAGTGTTGTCCAATTTTATCGAGTAATAAACTCTAAGAAATACTCCAAAAATTAGTAAAACATTTTAAATCATTTAGAGTATTTGGACAACATTTATAAACATTGTTTTGGTATAAAAACTCATTTAAACATAATCATCAAAATCTTGATAAAAACATTTATGTAACAAACTCCCCTTTTTGATGATTACAAACCAAAATAATTTTAGGAAGTTGATTTTAAAACAAAACAAATTTTCCGGTCTAAAACATCAATCCATTATAAGCAAGTTTCATCATAAGTACAAACACACAAGGATAGGAGCAAAGATTTTTCAAAATCATTTTTGCACAAGCTCCCCCTATCAACATGCATAACAAAGATAAGTATAAGCAAACAACTACAAGCTAAAAGCTTGAATTTCTTGAGCTTAAAAGCTCCCCCTGTCACAAAAGCATCATTAGTAAAGCATAGAAGTCCATAATACATCACATGGACTAAGTATTATCCATAGATTTTGGCTTTTAAGAGCTCTAGCTTATAGCTTTTCTTTGCGAGCTTATTTTCGCTTCTTTGAGCGTATAAGCGTTTTTCCCCGTTTCTCCCCTTTGGAATCATCAAAAATAATGTTAGCACGATAAAAACATCATATAATTATATCAAAGTGCGCAATTTAATCAATTTATCGAGCATATTGAACATTTAAGATTAAATTCCGAATAAAAGGGAAAAAATTGCTCATTTGATTTGTAGAAGCTCATTTGATTGATAAAACATGATCTCTATAAACTTATAAGACTTTTCAAATCAAGAGAATCATGTAGGTGATAAATTTTTCATTGAAACATTTTGTCGAACACTTGGCGTGCGCCGAATAAAACAAGAGAAATATAAAGCCTTTGTGATTCGTTTAAGCCAAAACATTTCATCACCAATTGCAATACAACAATATTCATTCATCAACAATCATCATATACAACATACTAATACAAGAATTTCATCAAAATAGCAAGATATAAGCACATTCTCAAGGGTTCAACCCAATTGAGATTAAAAAGAGAAATTCTTACCATTTAATCGGTAAAGATGAGCAATGATGATGATAATTGAGCCTCATGAAGTCCAAAATATAAAATATATGCAATAAAACAAATTTGAAGTGAAATTTGTGTGCAAAATGCGAAGGGGACGAAAAATGAACACAAAAGACCAAAATGACTGTGACTGAGAACAGAAACGATTTTAACCAAAAATATAGCTAAGGGCGACCGGTTGGGGGCATGGGCGACCGGTCGACGTCATGGGCGACCGGTCGGCCTTGCCCCAGCCAGCCCAGTTGTTCATTATGTTTTCCAAAATCCAAGGTTTGAACCAAAAATCTGATTTTTCGCCCCTAAGTTTTAAAAACGTGCAAAATGCAATCATAGACCTCATTCAATATGCATTATGCCTAATCGAGCTCGTATTGACGCAAAAGTCTCGGAAGATAGCGGTTTTGTAAAAATGTCCGCTAATTGATCTTGAGATGGTACAAAAGATATCTCAATTTTTCGTTTTGAAACACAATCCCTTAGAAAAATATATCGAATCTCAAATATATATAGTTCGATTATAATGAACCATATTTTGAAAAATTATTATCACCGGACTTGTTATCCCGAAAAAATATGAACGTTTTAAACTTTGGATATACAAGTCATAAGAAGAAGTGCCTTTCAAATATTTGAAAATTTCTTTTAACGACACTTTAATGAGTTTCGTTGGAATAGTTTTAAAATTCGAGCATATAGACATAAGGCATAGAAAATGTCGAGTCTAAAGGAATAAGAAAAGTTAGTGAACATACCTCGAATATGTTTGTCAATCAATATGCCTTCCTCAACCTTTGTCAAACTTTACATTGGTAGCCATAGAGGTTGAGATGATTCTCCCTTCTTCAATGCCTAACTTCTTCAAAGGTACTTTTGTATACTTTGATTGTGAATTACAACCACTTTCTTGGCATTGTTTAACTTGAAATCCAATGAAGAAATTTTAGCTCCCCCATCATGATCATCTTAAGTTCACCTTGCATCAACTTAGAAAATAACTTGCACAATAATTCATTAGTAGCACCATAAATGATATCATAAATTTGTACAAGTAAACAATCTTGCCTTTTTTTAAAAAACAAATAGAGTAGTATAAACTTTACCTCTTGTAAAACCATTTAGCAAAAATAGCTAAACCTATCATACCATACACGAGGTACTTGTTTTAAATCATACAAGGCCTTTTATAAAAATCATTTGGCCTAGAAAAAATTTTAAACCCCGGAGGTTTTTTTATATAGGCTTCTTCTTGAATAAAACCATTTAGAAAATTGGATTTAACATCCATTTGGTAAAGCTTGAAATTGTCTTAAAACAAGAATGGGCAAGTAAAATGCAAATAGCTTTTAAATGTGCTATGGGTGCAAATGTTACATCAAAATCAATATCTTGACGATACTTTCGAGCTACTAACCTTGCCTTGGTCAACAAGCTTGTTCCAAAATTCAAAAATTTCTGCAAAATCTTAATCAAGATATCTTGCACAAGATCATAGTAAAGAAAATAGAGAATAATAACAAAAATAATGCTTTCAAACAAATCATCAAGAGTTTCATAAAATATTTAAGTTCAAATAAGCTTATAGGAAGCTATATAAAGTCTCTTTTGAAATTTGAAAAATTCAAGAGCATATAGTTGAGACCTCATTTACAAGAAGCATATGAACAAGAGCTTTGACAAAGCAACCAAGAATAATTTTATATGTGCAATAAAATGCATAACTTAAAAAATCAAATGTTTTATCAAAAATAAAATTTAATCCTTTACAAATCTTGGATAAAACAAGCTATGTCAAATAATGCCTTTAAAAAAAATCCTCTTAATAGCACTTGTATAAAATACTTTGAAAAACAAGCACGAATGACAAAAATATATCGAGTCTATAGGATGAATACCAATGATGAGCGTACCTCGATAGTTTATGGTCATCTCTTGAGAAAATAACCATTGATGAAAATATATATGTCCTACATAATTCTTAAACACGTTTTGCACAAACATAATGATACAAGTGTAGGCTAAGCAATAAGAGATATCATAAAATTGCTTATGCTATATAAAACCATAAGAGATAATAAAAGCACCTTAGTCTATGTAAATGCACAAGAGTTGAGAACAAAATATACAAGGTCTCCTTTTCAAAATATTTCAAAACACAAATATATATTGAAGACCTTAATATTAAGAAATATTTGAAAACTCATTTTACAATTAAGGCACAAATAAAAAACATGCATAACAAAATAAAATGCATATTTAAATGAGGAGATACGGTTTACCAATTACGCCATTTCCATGGGTTGTGTCGTTCCCATTGTTGATGATATCTTCCCCTTTGAAAATCATCTTGTTGATGATAGCTTCTCCAATTGCTCCATTTCCAAGGATTGTGTTCTTCCCATTGTTGATAGTTTCTTTCTCTTGGAAATTTATTTTGATGTTGTCTTCTCCTTTGATCAAATGAAATGGTCATTTGATGTCTTCTTGGCGGTATGTATTTTCCTCGATTATTATTCCGCCGGGTACCTAATATGACATTATTTTGTGGTACCCTCAAGTGTTTGGGTCCTTTGAATTAGCTTTGAGACTTTTAGGTCTCCAATAATAATTAGAGCTATTTCTAGCCCGACAAGTATTAACCGTGTGACCCATTTTACCACAATAAAAATAAGTAGTAATTTTGGGAGCATAATGACCAACATGCATAGGGACTTGATTTCTTTTCACATAATTAACAACACTAGGCTTATGATCAAGTCCTTGTTTCAATTTATCACAACTATGAACATCAATAATATCGGTCATTTTATCGGTACTCAAGTTGGATTTTGATTAATCATTTTTCATGCAATTAATATCCTCAACAAGAGTACTATTTTTTTTTTTCAAGGTTTCTAACCTTGTCCAAGTGTGGTGGTGTGATCATATGAAAGTGATTCATAAGAGGAAAATAAATTATCCTTATCAATTTTCAAAATATTGAATTCCTTTTTCAAATTTTTGTATTTAACAAGTAAGCTTTGGAATTCATTTTGAAGTTCATCAAAATCATTTTGCAAATCACTATAATCATTTTGTAATTCATTATCATAAGAAGTGGAGGGTTTTGAACTTACCTCGTTTTCTTCTTCAAGCCCATAAGACATCGCTCGTTTCATCAACGACGGAAGTTATAGGAAGCTCATCCCATGTTGGGTTTGTATCCATTTGAGAAGTAGATGCTTTTGAGTGGCTCCTTTAATTTGCATATACTTCTTCTAATTTTCTCCATACTTCATGTGCCGATTTAATTCCTACAATATGATTATATTCCAAAATGGTAAGCGAACAATACAAAATATTAAGAGCTTTACCATTTAAGGAGATGATTTTCTTTTCTTTATCATTGAGCTCTTTGAGGCTTTTGTGTGGTGTGCCCATCATTGGAATGGATTCTTCATTTATGATCGTGTTCCAAATATCGAACCCGCAACCTTGTAGATAGCATTCTATTCTTTCTTTCCAAAATGTAAAATTTTTGGAATCGAATAGTGGTGGCTTGGTGGTGGAGGCGCCGTAAGGTAGACTTCATTCGTAGTCGATGATCATTCCTCTTTACTCGCAATGTGGAACGAGCTTGCCAAAGAGTTTGGCTTTGATACCACTTGTAAGTCCAAGCGGCTACGATAATCTGAGGGGGTTAAATAGATTATCTCCATCTTTTCGATTTCGCCTCTTTTTCGAATCATTTACACCAAGACAATAATAAAGGTGCGGAATGCAAAACAACACGCGTCGATTTATAGAGGTTCAACCCACCTATGGCCTAATCCTCTACCACCCCAAAGATCTCCTGGATGGATTTCAAAAAGAAAAAGATTTTATTAATTTCCAAAATTAATACAACACCTTACAAAGATCACCTTGAAGAGCACCACACTCTTCTACAACACCACCTTTGAGATTACCATAATCTCTCTTGAAGATTACCACAATCTCCAACGGCACCTTGTGAAGATTACCACAATCTTCAACCTTGAAGAATACCAAATTCTTCAATACCTCAAGAGTACCACACTCTTGAAACACCTATCACCTAGATCACCCAAGTATATTCTTTCCACAAGAATACTCACAAGGATGTCTTGTGTTGAATGATGACAAAAATCAAGATTACAACTCAATAATGAATATTACAATTTGAGTGCAAGTTTAATCAAGAAATAAAGCTTAGACCTCAAGACGTGAAAGTAAAATACTTATGCTATAAATACAACAAGAGTGTTGAATATGAAAGCTTGGAAATTTGCAGATTTCTTGTTGTGTATTTGCTTGTGTTGTTGTGTCATTTTGTGTCTTCAAATTATCCTCTATTTATAGGAGAGTCTTCATAGACATAGGCTCCTCCTTCTTTACTTTTGTCTACAAAAAGAGGATCACAAGATGTAGAAATATTATACAAAATTATAAAGCAAATCTTGCTGATAGAATGTCCAACGGTACAAATTTTGCTGTCAAAAGATTACACAACAATGACCGTTTTGCCCTGTATAAGATTTCGAACGTTTGAAAAAAATTAGTGCGATCCAGGACAGGTTGCAGGGGGGTTCGACCGGTCAAGGGGGGTGCGACCGGTCGGCCTCACCCTTGACCAGTCACCCTCCCCTTTTTTTTTCACAGAATTGGTTTCTGTTTCATTTTGTGCGTTCTCCAGGTACCGGTCGACCATTTGCTCGACTGGTCGACCTCCAATTTGAAATGTTGTCCGATTTTTATCAAAAATAAACTTCAACAAATACTCCAAAAAATTAGTAAAAACATTTTAAATCACTTGGGAGTATTTGGACAACATTTATAAACATAGTAAACTCATTTAAACAAAACCATCAAAAGTGTTGTCCATTTTTATCGAATAATAAACTCTAAGAAATACTCCATGAAATTAGTAAAAATATTTTAAATCTTCTAGGAGTATTTGGACAACATTGTTTTGGTGTAAAAACCAATTAACACAAAATCATCAAAAGTGTTGTCCAATTTTATCGAGTAATAAACTCTAAGAAATACTCCAAAAATTAGTAAAAACATTTTAAATCATTTAGGAGTATTTGGACAACATTTATAAACATTGTTTTGGTATAAAAACTTATTTAAACATAATCATCAAAATCTTGATAAAAATATTTATCTAACACGGACCACTCCCCACTGGCAAAAGGGGTGTGAAGTATGCCATAGTCGCAGTGGACTATTTTACCAAATGGGCCGAGGCAGAACCCCTAGCAAAAATAGACGAAGAAAAGATCGTCAATTTTGTGTGCAAATCAATTATATGCAGATTCAGAATATTGTATTCAATAATGACATACAATAGGAAATAGTTCGACAACCGAAGATTTCGAACTTTTTGTGAAAGTTTCCACATCAAAAACCATTTCTCCGCTCCATATCACCCGCAATCTAACGGCCAGGTCGAGGCGGTGAACAAAATCCTTAAGGACAAATTGAAGACAAGATTATAAGAATCCAAGGAAAACTGGCCCGAAGAGCTGCCCGGAGTGTTATCGGCTTACAAGATAACACATCGATCTGCCACGGGAGAAACACCCTTCTCCTGGCATATGGAGCCAAAGCCGTCATCCTAGTGGAAATTGGGGCCCCAACATTCAGAATTGCAAATTTTTCTGAAGAGAAGAATGAGGTCGCCCAGCGAGCCGAACTGGATTTGTTAGAGGAGAAGAGATGTAATGCCGAGATGAAAAACGCATTATATAAACAGAGGAGCGAAAGATACTACAACTCGAAAGTGAAGGAAAGAAAATTCCTGATCGGTGATCTAGTCTTGAAAAGGGTCATAGGAGGCGAACCCAACCCACTAAAACCGACCTGGGAGGGCCCGTATAGAATTAGCAAGGTTTTATTGAATGGGGCGTACGAGCTCGAGTACTTGACTGGGGAAAAATTCAATCACCCGTGGAATGTGTCCTATCTAAAGAAGTATTATCAATAAAATTCAGAATTTCCGAGCAAAAATCATCTATCCTAAACTCTTATTCATCTCGGCCAAGTTCCAAGCACGACATACAACTTTACTTTTGTCTCAGCGTAGATCCGTGCACGTCATAAATAACTCTATTTTTAAAAAAACTCGACCTAGCATCGAGCTCGCTACATGCAAGACTCGGCCTAGTCCTTAGTACAACACTTAGAAGAAATTTTTTACCCACACATTTCTGCAGATCAACTTAAAGCCAAGCATCTAATCCATGCATCTTTGTGCTCGGCGAACATATCGAGCCTAACACTTAGAAAAATTTACGAAAAACACAATATGAAAAGGCGACTGAAAGGAAATTTCATAAAAAAAACAAAAGTATGTACATGGGGGCCTTGGGCCAATTACATCAAAAGCAAAAAGAAAGAGCAGAGCACTCTAAGGAGCTAGGGGTTGGGTTGCACCAGGAGCAGGAGTCTGGGTCGGACCACTAGAAGCTACTTCTTTCCCATTATCGTTGGCAGGAGAGACATCCTGTTCGGAAATGGCGCCTGGGTACTGAGGACGGAGCACTGCTAAGTCTGCATTCAGGGCATCACGATCCCCCTCCAGATCGGCCACAGTCTTGCCCTTCTTGAGGCCCTCAAGAATGTCTTCGACACTGGTCGCATGCCCACAAGTCAGCATGAAGGCGTACTCCGCACACCGTTTATAGGCCCTCACCGCCTCCACCCGGGCCTTCTCCAACTGTTTCTTAAAGGCCTTCTCCATCTCCCTTCAGATTTCGGCCTCTCGTCTCACCAACTCCCTCGGTGCGCAGTCACCGCCTTCCTCAGCTCCACAACCTCCCCACGGAGCTCCTCCTCAGCTTATTGTGCCTCGTCTCGAGCAGTTATGACATTCTCAGTAAACCTTTTCCAGATCGCAGCATCCATTACGACCTTCTTGGTCCGGGGTTCCAGAGACTCCTGAACCCTGCACAAAGTGGCATGGGCATCCTGCAGCACGGTGATGAGAAGAATCACCTTAAATTGATACCATTTTGAAATTGAGAATCAAGATTGCAAAAAGATTAGAGAACAGAGCTGGAGAATTCTTTAAAGGATGAAAAATATAATATTGAACTTAATATCTGATGCTGCTTTTTAAGGCAGATCACTCCAACTCAACGGGGTTGACCAAATCCTCTCCCCGAGGGAGAAGTCTTCAAATCTTCTTCTCCGGGAGATGGAAGATCCTTCAACTAGGAACTTGTCTGCACGCACGCACAAATGTTAGAAGGCCCCAGGAGTTGTCCTAGGGAGGCCCCTTCGATGCTCAAGTCAGCATAGTGAACGAGAGAATAAAATAGTAATTGAATAATGAATTAAATACGTAGGAGAATTATGAATTAATTAAATTACAGATGAATAGGAGGGACCTTTTTATACCTGGGAGATGGGCCCTGTGGACCGTCTAGGAGAATTTGGCCCATGGGACAGTCCACGTAGGAGAAATCGGCCTATGGGCCAGTCCAAGACAACTTTGGGCTGGGTTATTTTATTCATAGTCCATTGGGCAATTAATATTAAAAAAAAATATACAAACTGAATTGTTTTTTCCCCCAACATAAGCCCTCTACCTCCGGTGCTGCGGAGGGATGAAGCAGTGCGGGAGCTAAACTGGTACCATATCTGGCTTGTCTAGTTGAATATCTTGTCTTGCCTTTGGAGAATCTTTGACCACTTTTGCATAAGGACACTGGAAGGTGAGCTTGTGACCATGTCTTCCAAAGGTGATATTTTTCTCTCTACTCTTCAACTTTGAAATTTTTTGCTTTGTAGAAGACTTAGAAAATTTCTTGAAAGTTGAGGTGAGAGTCCATGGAGAGTTGGAGTGAAGAGTGGAGTGTGTCAAGCGGAGAGAGCGATGAGAGCTCCATAGACGGAAGAGGACGCCCCGAGGTGCCTCCCCAGAGTAGGCAAGGGTGCGCCCCCGAGGGGCATCCCTAGCCCCGGACCCATTTTCCTTCGCGCTTTTCTCCATCTTCTCTAGAGTTTTCGTATATTTCAAGTTGGGTTCCGAATTTCGGTCCTTCTTTCATTCTTCTCGGAGGTTGGAGTGTCACCGGGCATTTATTTTCTGGTTCTGTCATTCCATTTCCACCTTTTTCCATGGAGTTTGAAATCCCTTCTCTCGCTCGAGAGTTGTATTTGATGGCGAAGGAGAAGTAGAGCTTGAGCCGAATTTGAGCTCAAGTGATGAGTCTTCTGAGTGGAGTCCAAGGAAGATAGTCCCGAAGAAGTCCACCACCCTAAGTATCAACATAGGCCTCCTCCCGGGAGTTGGACAATTGTTATGGGAGAGTTGGCCAGTCAAGTATCATATGTTTGTCTTTGTAGGTTGCCGGAGCGGCTCGAGCTTCCTTCGGCGTTTGTGCTGTTGGCCCCGGGTTCGAGCAACATGCTTACTCATCAACCCGAGGGCTTCACACGGTATACTTTTACATCTTCTTTGTTGGCTTTGTTCTTCACCCTCGGATAATTTCCTCATCGCGATCCTTAGATTCGTGGGAGCATGTGTTGGTCAGCTAATTCCTCGGGATTATGCATGTATATGGGGTTATAAGCATGCGATGCGACAGTTGGGCTTGACTCCGACTGTAGATGGATTCCATTCTCTATTCTATGCTAGGAAATCTCCTGGTGACACATTTTTCCACTTCTTCCCGCGCCCCCAGTGCAAGTTTGGGCTTCATTCTCCTAGTAGGCTGTGGAAGGAGGACTTATTTTACGTGAGGGATACTGGTTGGGAGCTCTCTCACAAATGGGTTTCGGAAGTTATAATAGCCCGAGGTACTCCCGCTTCCCTAAAGGAGATGGCGGAAGTTTATAGATCCATGGAATTATTTAAGAATGTTCTGAACATTAGGAAGTTCTTGGGTATCCCACCTTACTTTACTTCTTTGCATTGCTTCCCACTTTACTTGTATATTTTGACTGCTTCTATTTTTTGATATTGCTTCTTGCTTGCTTTTCAGGTAAGGAGAGCTATAACATCGAAGTGTTGATGGCCTTTATGAAGAAGGAGAAGGCCATGGGAAAGTCTGCTGCTGGCGGGAGTTCGAGCGCCCCACCTGAGAGTGACAGTGAGCGAGGGTCGCGCCCTCATCGCTAGGAGAGTGATCGACGCCCGAGCTCTAGTTTCCAGCTACTAGTCCTCCTTCAGGCCATTCTCATGAGAAGAGGCCGAGGATGGATCCTGAGGTTGCTGCTTCTGGGACTATTGGTCCCCGAGCTATCTTCTCTGGCGGAGTGAACCATTGTGAGGGGATCCAATCCCATTGGGACTATGCAGATTCTGTCTTGGGCTACGCTAGCACGAGAGGAGCTTTGTTGGCAGATGATCAGTTGCGTCTTGGGTCTTTGTCCTTCAAGGACATCGAAAATCAACTTTGCAAGGATGTTGCTTGGGTAAGCTTCCGTGGTTACTTTGCATCTTCATTCGTCATTCTTTGTCTTTTCACTTGGCTTAAGACTTGTACAAATTTCGTTGTAGATTTTGAACCTTGCAGCGGCTTGGAACCATCGAGGTGAGGTGACAGAGGCAGCGAACTGTCAGCTTCGAGATAAAATGAAGAGCTTGACAGAAGGCGCAGCCCAACATGAGAGCAAGATGTCCGAACTGTTGAAGGAGTATAAGTGGGCGAAGCCCAGCTTGACCATGAATCAAAGACGGGTGACCTCTTTTTTCGTACTTCAACTGGCGCCCAGATGTTAGCTTAGGAGAGGTCCCGCTCGATTGAGGCTTACAGATTCTCTGGAGTATCACTCAGATTTGCTGAATGAGTATCCCATCTTCTTTGACAGAGTTGTTCGCCACTGCCAGAAACTTCTACGGCAGAGTGGAAAGACTTTTAGCAAGCTGATTGACATCTTGGACTGTGGTGTCTCTGATGAGGAGGAGGACGGAGATGTCGAGGGTTTGTAGGATCTTCCCAACGATGCTGGTGGCGATGGAGATGAGCCTCGAGAGACTGATGCTGCTGATAGAGATGGGGCACCCCCTACTTGAGCCGTGATAGTTATTTTTCGGCCTGATGGCCCTTGACTCTTGCCCACCTGTTTAGGGCTAGCTTTACATACTTGGATATTTCTTGCTTTCTCTTTTTGTCTTGAGATATTTTACTTGCCCCGTGGGGCTGGATGATTCTTCGCCTTCTTTATGCATATTTGCTTTCCTTTTATCATGGATTACTTGTAATATTTGAATGTGACTTGTTGTAGGAGACTTGTTTATATCTTGTGTTTTAACATCAGGAGGTGCCCTTCCAGAACCTGGAGGAGGGTGTCTTCCTGAACTCCCGGCGCGCCTTCCGTAGCTCGGAATGGGCGTCCCTCGGGGATTTTCTCCAAGTTTTTGCTTCATCTTTTGTATCTTTTTCCACATGTGTTAGCATTTTCGCCTTCTTTCACATTTTCATCATGGAGAAGAGTTCACGGGGACTCTTGCAAAGAAGCCCCTTTCTCTGGGGTCTTAGCCGGAGGAGAATTTTTTTATTAGAACCCCTTTGTGAGGAGGCCCTCCCATCCGGGTCTTAGCCTAAATATATGTCCCAAGAGGTGTGAGTAAGGTTTAAAGGGGGGTTGAATAAACCTGACCTCCATTTCGATTTTAGTCCTTTTAAAATATTACGAGTTAACTACACAACTATGTCCTTGAGGGAAAGCTAAGTTAGTTAATCAAATAGAGTTAGCCACTCAATGCACTGATAGAGTCGTTGATAGAATAACTCACTGTTTAGTCTAAACCTTAACTTGGCCGTGATGAGTTTTTCAAATGAAGACTTAACACCCTTGAATTTGATTTAACTTTGTTTTAACACTTGATTTTAGCACTTAGTTATTTATCGCTTGGATAGCAAATTATCAACAGATATAAAATAAATGTGCAAAATGTAAATATGTTGAAATGTAAATGACACAAGTAATTTTTATAGAGGTTCAAGATGGGATAATTCTTCTAATCCTCTCTTCTCCAACTCTTGGAGAAATCCACTAAGTAATGATCAGTTCACAAAGTGGTTATCAATCTACAAAAAGTCTTGACACAACCGACTTGCTCCTTGGACTCAACTGAGATGCCTTGGTCAAACAAAAGCTGCTTCTCGTCCGACTCACTTTCTTCACAAGGCAAATCGCCTTGTTACTTCACTCACTTCCTCAAGTTTCTTGAATTTGATCACGAAGCCCTCCAATAACTTGAGATTGGTTCAACCTTGAACCTTCCTACAATCCTCCTTGGAATGTAGACCCCTTTGATTCTTCAAAAGTTTCCTCTTCAACAGTTTGAAGTGATCTTTCCTTCACAGCTTTGTGTTGGATTGATTTCCTTCAACATTTAAGCTTGATGATTTTGCTTGAATATCTTGAGAATATTTTGCAGGTTAGAGTTTGAATAATGCTTGCTCGCTCGTAGTTCGTAACCTTTTCTCAATGAAATTCCTCGCCTTTTATAGTGAACTTTCAAAAATCGCACGTTGAAGATATTGGCTGATTTTCAAAAGTCACTTGTGTTTGTTGGCTTGTCTTTTCTTGGTCTTCAATCTTGAGATGTAGACCTTTCCTCGTATTAAATGAATGTCCAGCTTTTCAGGTTCTGACACGAGGTGCAGTGCTTCCCATTGGTTTATTCCTTTTGCACGCTTCTGGGATCGAGCACTTTAAGACCTGGCAAGATGGGTGTATTGCTTGTTTAAGTAATGTTCTTGACTTTTGTGCAACGGATTCTTTTCGCTTAACTCCTCTTTGCAAATGCCTTTTTCCTAGGTGACTTGAGTCTACTCCAATCACCGAAAGACTCATCTGTCACTTCAACTTGTGACATGGCTTCTTGAGTTGACTTAATCGACTCTTCACACACTGTCCCTCACCACCACGTCTTCAGTCAAGTCCTTGGTCCTCTATTTTGGCCATATTCAGTTGTTCCTCAGCGGAGTCGTCACTTCACTTCTTTAGTTGACTTCTTGTATTTCCAGGCATAGCTGACTTGACTCAGCTCATTCAAATTTCTATCTATTACAATGAGAATTACAAGGAAAATGGGGTGCCAACATTCTAATCTAAGTTTTACAAGGCATTCATCAAAATCTACAAAATAATTTCCCAACAATTTCCCCCTTTTTGATGATGCCAAAACTTAAAAACCTTAAACAAAATGTATACAACACGATACATACGGACAAATGCGAGAAACAAAGAATGTATGTTGAATCAATCATTTTATTGATCATAGCATTCTTATCCTTTACATAGTCAAGTTTACAAAGTGTATCGGATCATGTCTAAGCAATTTACATGCATCTATGCTAAGATACAAAGAGAGAAAATATAAACACACTTAATTGAATGTACGATGACTTACACATAAATGTATTTACAAGAGTAAAATACACGAAGGGTTAGCAAAGAACACTTCATCACCTTCTTCGCCTCCTTCTTTCCTCTTTCACTCTGTCATCATCATCAGCTCTCTTTCTTTTTCCATCTTCACCGCTTTCTTCTTTTCATAGGCTCTTTGCAACATCATCTTTTCGCTTCCTTTTCTTTCCTCTTTTTGCCATATATGATCTTGTCTTCCTTTTCTTTTCTCTTCTATTATTTTCACATAATCAACATTCTTTCTGGCTACTTCCAGATTCGCTACTTCATCGTACCCAGCCCAGTAGATCCTTCCCTTCTTGCCTGGATCTACATATTCAATATTTTTGGGTAGAGTTCTAGGTTGAAAACCTCTTCCTCCACCACTTCTTCCTCCTTCTCTGGGTGTATACTGTACAAGAGTCTTCTGTTTGCCAGCTGACTTGCTGCTGGTAGTCTGCTGCCTACCAGCTTCCTCGCACAACTTAAGACCCTCCTCCCAGTACAGATCCCAGACTTGGGCTACAGACATGTTCTTGAAGTAACCTTCTGTTCGCCTTATTTTTTGCTTCACCACAAGTGTACGGTGTAGTTTATAGAATAGGGTAAGCAAGGTCGTATCCATGGAGACTAATAAATTTATGCGCTAAGTATTGAACCAAAATAGTTTTATCTTTATTTAGACGATCGTAAGTTGGATGATTTTTGTGGAAGTAAAGACAAGAATAATAACCACAAAAACACAAGATGAAAATAATAATGGAATTATCAAGGGAATGAAATGGATTCCCAGGTTATGGTTTCAATTAATATTTCTCTTGTTGTCCGATTTAATCAAAGCCAAAGTTATTATAAATATAACTATAAGACGATCAAACATATGTTTTATCCCCCCTCTTGAGATGTATATAAAATGTAGATTGAAATATCTATGCTAGCATCTCTACTCAACAATAGATATACAACTCCCAAATGCACCAAAGATCAAATATCCTCACAAATATCTACAAACCTCTCGATTCATGCAAATATTCATGTCAAGTACTCAAGATCTAATATTGAAGCTCATCTCTCGAATTATGAATCAATATATCAAACATGCTAAATCATTGGTCAAAGTGCTTAAGAATCAAATATTGAAGCTCATCTCTCGAATTATGAATTAATATATCAAACATGCCAACTATAAACCAAATGATAAAACAAGAATAGGCACAAAGTACTCAAATAGGCTTCAAGACAATAACTTCAACTAAGATTAAAATATTAAACAATAGTTCAATTAATCTATTTCCAAAACCCAGAAATCACAAGATGTTTAGCTACTCATTACAAATAAACAACTCATAGACAAATTGTTCATATTCATGACAAGCTAAGATGAAATATTAAAGCACAAAGAATGAGAAAACTTAGGGAAATGGATAATCTCTCGATTAATCTTCAATCCTCAAGCTCCGATTCGACCCGATTCTTCCTTGATGAAATTGATGTCTTTCTTGTGTTCTTGGGTCTTTTCCAAACCTTTCCTCTGGTGTGCGCCCCAAAAAGTGGTATTTATACCCTTTTAGAAGCCTAGGTCAGTGTGCTGTCATTTTTTTTAAATAAGGTCTTCAATATATTGTTTTTTTAAAATATTTTGATAAGGAGACCTTGTATAATGTTTTTCTAAACTCTTGTGCATTTACTAAGACCTATGTGTTTTATTATCTCTTATGGATTTATATAGCATAAGTATACTTGTGACATCTCTTTGCTTTAGCCTACACTTGTATCACTATGTTTTGTGCAATAACTTTTTCTAAGAATTGTGTAGGATATATATATCTTCACCAATGGCTATCTACGTCATAATGTATCAAGAGTTTCATAAACTATCGAGGTACGTTCACCTTTGTTATTCATCTCATAGACTCGATATATTTTTGCCATATGCCTATGTGCTCATTTTTCAAGATATTTCAAAAAATCTCATACAAGTACCGTTAAGAGGATTTTTCGATTTTTGAAAGGCACTATTCGATAAAGCTTGTTTTATCCTAGACTTGTAAAGGATTATATTTTGTTTTGATAAAACATTTGATTTTTATCCTCCTCTTAAATTATGCATTTTATTGCACATATTCATGTCTTTATTCTTGGTTGCTTTGTCAAAGCTCTTCTTCAAAATACTTCTTATAAATGAGGTCTCAACTATATGCTCTCGGATTTTCAAATTTCAAAAGAGACCTTATATAGATTCCTTTAAGCATATTTGAACTTACATGGTTCATTAAAGTCTTGATGCATTTTTTTAAGGCATATTATGTGTTACTTATTATAGTGTCTATATTATTCAATATTACTATGCTCTTGTGCAAGATATCTTGTTAAGATTTTGCAGAATTTTTTTGGTATTTTAGAACAAGTTTGATGATCAAGGCAATATTGTTCAAACAAGGCAATGTTAGTAGCTCAATGGTATTGTCAAGAAGAAGAAATTCTCTAAGTTAATGCAAGGTGGATTTGAAATGAGCATGATGGGGGAGCTCAACTTCTTCCTTGGACTTCAAGATAAGCAATGCCAAAAAGGTGGTTATATTTCACAATCAAAGTATACAAAAGAACTTTTAAGGAAGAACCGGCACTACTCCTATAGCAACTAACATCAGGTTAGATAAAGATGCTAAAGACATATTGATTGACAAACAAATTCGAGGTATGTTTATCTATTTTTTTATTCCCATAGACTCGACATTTTTTATGCTTTATGTCTATATGCTCGACGTCAAACCAATCCCAATGAATCTCATTAAAGTGCCATGAAAAGAAAATTTCAAATATTTGAAAGGCACTTCCTCTTATGGATTGTGTATCCAAAGTTTTAAAACGTTCATATTTTTCGGGATAACAAGTCCGGTGATTAACTTGCGTTCAAAATACGGTTCGTCATAATCGAACTAAACATATTCAGATTCTATATTTTTTCTAAGGGATTGCGTTTCCTAAAATGAAAATTGAGATGTGTTTAAATCCGTCTCAAGGATAACTCGCAGATATTTGTTTTTAATCGTTAACCGCTGAGTCTTTTATCTCATTTCAAGCTTGTTTAGGCATAACGTATATTGAGTGAGGTCTATGTTTGCATTTCGTATGTTTTTAAAACTTAAGGGTGAAAAATCGGATTTTTGGATCAAAATTCGGACAGAAACTGGACTGGTGTTCAGACACCGGTCAACAGAGAGGTCGACCGGCAGGGACCGGTCGCCCTACCCGTCGATCGGTCGCCCTAAGTGGTTTCAGGGTTAAAAATGCTTCTGTCCTTAAAAATGTCATTTTTGGTCTTTTTCTTTCAAACTCGAACCCCTTTGCAATTTTCACGCACAATTCACTCAAAATGATTTATTTCTTGTAAATTATATATTTTTGAGTTTATACTATTGGTATATTATCCATGATACCCGACTTCTCTGATTAATTGGTAAGTTTAATTCCTTCTTTATCTCAATTGGGTTGAACCCTTGAGAATGTGCTTCATTTTTGATATTTTGTTGGAATTCTTATATATTGTGTTGGGCATGATGATTGTTGTTGGATGATATTTGTATAATTGCATTTGGTGATGAAAAATTTGGCTTGGTTATTTTTACAAGGGCTATATACATCTTCTTTTTTATTTGACGCCCACCAAGTGTTCGATAAAATATTTCAAAGAAAAATTCATCACCTACATAATTCTCTCGTTTTCAAATGTCTTATATATTTATAGAGATCATGTTTTGCAAATCAAATGAGCTTTTACGAGTTTTTACAAGTCATATGATCAACTCTTTCCTTAGCGTTTGGAATTTTAAGCTTAATGTTCAATAGCTCGATAAATCGGTTAATATTGCGCACTTTGATATGGATATATGATGATTTTATCGTGCTAACATTCTTTTTGATGATTCCAAAGGGGGAGAAACAAGAAACAAGCACTTTAGCTCAAAGAATCTAAAATAAGCTCGCGAAAGAAGCTATAAGTCATGGCTAATTTAAGCCAAAAGCTGTGAACAAAATCTAGTCCAATGGATACATTATGGACTTGTAGTTCTTTATTGATGATTGTCTTGACATGTGGAGCTTCTAAGCTCTTGATTCTTGAGTCTATGTTGTAAAAGCTAAAGCTTTTAGCTTTTGGTTAATTGCTTCTATTACTCTTGTTGTGCATGTTGATAGGGGGAGCTTTTGCAAAATATTTTTAAAAAATCTTCACTCCCATCCTTGTGATTATTATGCGTGGAATGTTGTCGCTCTCAACGGATAGTTATTTTTTACCGGAAAATTATTTTGTTTTCAAAATTGACCTATTTAAATTGTTTTGGTTTGTAATCATTAAAAAGGGGGAGTTTGTTAGATAAATATTTTTATCATGATTTTGATGATTTTGTTTTACACCAAAACAATGTTTCTAAATGTTGTCCAAATACTCCTAAATGATTTAAAATGTTTTTACTAATTTTTCAGAGTATTTCTTAAAGTTTATTTTCGACAAAAATTGGACAGCACTTTTGATAATTTTGTGTTAATGTGTTTTTACACCAAAACAATGTTTCTAAATGTTGTCCAAATACACCCGAGCGATCTAAAATGTTTTTACTAAGTTTTTGGAGTATTTCTTGAATTTTATTTTTGTCAAAAATCGGACAACTCCTCTGTTTTGAGGTCAACCGGTCGCCCTAGGGCATCCCGTATCTGAAAGTTATGCAAAACAGAGAACAACTTGTTTGCTGAAAAAAGGGGGTAGACCGGTCCATCGGGGGGTCAACCAGTGTGGTCGACCGGTCGACTGGTGTGGTCGACCGATGTCTGAAGATAGCTCTTTGTTTCTGATCTTCTCTGTATTGAATGTTTAAGAGCTCAACCGGTCAACATAGGGGTCGACCGGTCCAATCCCATGGTGACCGTTCCCCCTATGTATTTTCGTGTGAAAATCTTTCAAACCCTTCTCTCTGCTTGGCGACCGGTCGGTATAGGTTTTTGATGAAGAAACTATCCGTTGGTTTTTCGGACAATTTTTCCTTAATTTGTGGGATTGATTTCTAACACTATATTCTTGATTTTAATTATATTTTTCTCAGAGATTTCCAATCCCCAAGAGGAGCCTATCCATGATAAATTATCTCCTATAAATAGAGGAAGTTTTGGAGCAACAAAACAACCAATTGATATACAACACAACAAGATACACTCAAGCAAATACTTGTTCTTTCATTTTCAATATTCTTGTTGTAATAGCCTAAGGTCTTACACTTTCACATCTTGAGGTTTAGGCTTTATTTCTTGATTACACTTGCACTCAAAATTGTATTATTCATTATCGAGTTGTAATCTTGAATTTGTGGTCATCATTCAACACAATCTTCCCAACAAATCATGTTCAATAGTATGTAAAACCATCACTAATAATTTCCAAAAACTAATAAAAACACTAAATATTCCCCCCCGAAAAAAAACAACTAAACGCCTACAATGGCTTCTTGCCACCCAATGCTTCTTGCATTCAACCAAATTCTTCTCCCTTAACTCGTTTATGTCATCTAGGAAAATAGCGCCAGTGTACTTGAAACGGAAAGTGCACATTAGATTGGCGTTGCCCTTCTGTAAACCAGGTGACTAGCCCCTCAAACCACCATCGATGTACGTTTCCATATGCCGCATTGCAAAGATTCCGCAATCCACCTTGTTTCGTGTACCTCTCTTTCCTGTTCTTCGCTTGACATTTTATTAACCACAACTCCTCATAAAAAAAACACACAATTCAGATATCAAAACTTTATACAACATTATGTTTACATTCCACTTAATGTTGTATATTTATCATAACATATTTGTATACTTAGTATACAACATCTGATACTTAGTATACAGATGAAATAGAAAAAGATGGGTGTCATAAAAGAATAGAAGATGGATTTCAAGTATCAACTCCTTGTTTTTTTATATATAAACACACCAAGTTCAATTTTTTGAGTACAAACTGAATATTTCTACTTTGAGCATAATCAGAAGAAGAAGAAATAGAAGATGGATTTCAAGTATCAACTCCTTATTTACATTCCACTTAATGTTGTATATATCATAACATATTTGTATACTTAGTATACAAAAGATCTCGCATACTTAGTATACAGAGAAAATCTAAAAAGATGGGTGTTAGAGAATAATAGAAGATGGATTTCAAGTATCAACTCCTTGTTGTTTTTATATATAAACACACTAAGATCATTTTTTTTTGAGTGCAAACCGCAAATTTCTGCAGAGCATAACTGTAAGAAGAAGAAATTTACCCTTATTTGCTACTGAAGTAAAACTCACTCGATCAAATACGAACTAATCGAGCAAAATGCATAAAAATTCGTCAATATCTAGCAAAAAGAAGGAAAAAAGGCAAGAGAAAAACAAAAAAATACGAACTCCTTCAACAACCAAAAGAAATTTACCCTTATTTGCTACAAATTAAAACCCACTGATTAAATACGAACTAATCAGAGCAAATGTGTAAAAAATCGTCAATATCTAGCAAAAAGAAGAAAAAAATGCAGAAGAAAAACAAAAAAAAAATACCTTCAAGGCACAAAAATCGGACGACGGTTCCCCACACTACTCCCTTCTCCACAAAATCGAACTCCTTCAACCACCAAAATTACTTGAACGCGGCGAGAACATTACAGAAATTATGGTTTGATTTTGGCCAATAACTGATAAAGTCGAATAGATGGGATTTTGGGCAAACTTGAGAAGGTAGGGTTTGTTTTGAATGAAAAAAACGTTCAAGAAGGCGGACACAAAAATATTCAGTTTTGAAAAGGCACGATTGAAATTAATTGGTTTTCCCTCCCTCAAAAATTGGGTAACTGAAAAAGGTAATATTATATTTCCTTAAAAATAGCTATTAACGTGTTATTAAGAAAACTGATTATAAGTAAAAGTACAATCATACCCTTATAAGCCTAAAATAACAAAAGAGATCTACACCATCTAAAATTATAAATCAAGGGTCTATAGGTGTTCTTATGGACTAACCTAAAGGGGTTGGTCTCATTTGAACCAATCTCTCTCTCTCTCTCTCTATATATATATATATATATATATATATATATACCTTGTTTGAACATACTTTTCAGTTGTTCAAACTATATATTAGTTTTCACCCTAAACGTATTGCTTTGTAGGGCATGGATCCAGTGAGACTAGTGTTTTGGGGTGAGGCAGTATGAACTAATTATAGCCGTTGGAGGATATAGTTTTCCATGGTTCAGATTAAGCTACATAAATGATTATAATTTAATTAATTTATTAACAAGAAGGGTAATTTTGTAAAAGAATACTAATAGATAACAACCCATGAAAGGAAAAGTTACACAAATTATGGAAGAAATCTTAATTTCTTTGATTGCATTTGATTTACAATCATTCACGAAAAATAAGGAAGTCAATTACAACAGATGCAACCCGAAACAAATTTCTTCTTTATTTATTCTTCTTCTTCTACTTCGTCTTAGTAGTAAATAATATAGTTTCTCACGATAATTTTTTTTGCATATTAATTACACAGTTAGTAATTATATATTTAGAAGTTACATGATGCTTCTCTATTTTTCTATCTTGTTTATATATTAAATAGAGTTGTTTGATATGTTCATGTATATTAACTATATATTTAATGAATATTTTGAAAAATCATCATGCTTTTATTATTTTGTCGTGTCTGATGTACTAATGGATTTGTTTGATATATTTTTGCATACTTACTATGTATTTAATGCTTATTTAGAATATCCATCATGATTTTTTATTTATGCATTGTTTGATATAATATTGAAATATGTTCATGCATGTTTACTATATCATTACTGCATATTTACTATATTATTAATGCATATTTAGTACAACAACCATATATAATAAAAGAAAAAAACAAATATGTCACAATATGTAATCACCTCACTATTTTGGGACATGTGTCACCATCATTATCTCAATTCCATGTGGTAACTTCATATTTATCTATGTGATAACCCTATATATATTTTCCATATATAATCTCAAAGATAACAAATAATCCAAAAGTCAAGGATTATATCTATATAATCTAAAAGGTAACAAATAATCCAAAAATTAAATATATTAATTATATGTAAGATATAATTCGTAAGCCTTATCTAAAATATAAGATATACGGAGATAGGTTTTGTGAAAAATGATATACTAATTGACAACCTTGTTAGGACGATTTTATCGTCTAAAATAATTTTCGAAAAAGATAAATACTTGGTTTTGGTTTGTTTTGCCTTTCTAGACTTATGATTTAATTAGGACTTTTTGGATAAGGGAAGAAATCATATTGATATGGTATTGACATATTAGGATTCTTGATAGTTATCTTGTTTCCTAACATAAGTGATTTATTTGTCATATATTTGTATATATCTCCTTTCTTTGTGTATTAGGTCTCTTGAAGGGTCTTGGACGACTATATAAAGGGAAGAGGACGTACATAATGATCACACAAGAAATACACCGGAGATACAAGAGTATTGAGAGAGTTAGAGTCATTCAAGCACAAGGAGTCTGAACTGCCTTGAATGCGATCTCGAATGTGACTACATCTGAGATCACATTCACCTGCAGACTTGTGTTTGTTAGCTTTTCATCCATGATTTTTGTATTGTGATTAACGAAGTCTATATATATCTATTGTTGGATGAGTTGAATTACATAGATTAGATTTACTCTAGATAGGAATTTTTCGTTGAATTTCTACTAGTTGGATTTGAGTATTTTTGTATACGTAATCAAACCGATTTTAATAGTGGAAAGTTTTGCCATATTGGCACGTCTACAAGCTTGTTGGCTTGTAGACAATTTTTACTTCGTGTGTCTCTTAATTGTTTTCAAAATTCCGCTGCATGTGAATGTGAATGTAATCATATCTGCAATCGCATCCTTACTCTGCAAAACTTTTGGTAAATATCCGTGCTATAATTCTTTCAATTGGCATCTAGAGCCTACACTTAACGACACTAAGTGTTGATCCTGAGTGTTTGTTAGCATGGATACTCAAAATAACCCCACTTTTCGTCCCCCCCATTCTTGATGGCTCCAATTATTCTATTTGGAAAGTCAAAGTTCGGGCCTACATCAAATCAATTGATGAAAGGGCCTGGCGCACAATCCTTACTAGGTGGTCACCTCCAAAACTGATTGATATTGATGGTGACTACAAGGACAAAGGAGAAATTGATTGGACTAATGATGAATTAATTTTGTCCAATTACAATTCTAAGGCCTTGATGGCAATCTTTGCATCGGGATCAAAATATGTTCAAAATCATTGCTAATTTTATTGTAGCCAAAGATGCATGGGA
Source organism: Rehmannia glutinosa (assembly GCA_016081115.2). Taxonomy (NCBI): domain Eukaryota; kingdom Viridiplantae; phylum Streptophyta; class Magnoliopsida; order Lamiales; family Orobanchaceae; genus Rehmannia; species Rehmannia glutinosa. Next base: position 106,959 of record JABTTQ020003142.1, on the reverse strand, counting down.
TACTCTGCAAAGTCATTGTGAGGGTTACGCGAGTGTGTGCGAAAGACCAAACTTAAATTTGCTCACCAATAGATTTGAAAACCCGAGGATGCGTGAGGATGAGAATATCACTACTTACAATGCCAAACTCTGTGATATAACCAATGAAGCTCAAGCCCTAGGTGAACCCATATCCAATGAGAATCTTGTGAGCAAAATGTTGAGATCTCTTCCTATTAGGTATAATATCAAAGTTTCATCCATAGAAGAAGCCCATGATGTGGCCACTTTAAGTCTAGAAAGACTTATTGGCATTCTTCAAACCTATGAGATGAACATGGCTCAACAGATGGAGAGTTTGGGTCACAAAGTTGCTGTTCAAATTGAGTCTCCCTTTCACCTCGAGTCCCAAGTTACCAATGATTTTGCTGACCTTACCAATGAGATTGAAAAATCTGATATAGGAGATAATTCTATGGCCATGTACTTAAAAGGTTTGATAAGATTCTTAAGCTTAAAAGTTAGAAAAAGTCTCAAAATTTCACCAAGCCTTTTAAGTCCGAGTCAAGCAAGTTTCTCAAAAGCACACCTTTGATAAAAGTCAAGAGCGTTTTTGTGGTGATAAATCAAACAAGTCGACACAAAAACTCTTGACTCCATTAGGTGTAGGGCTTGTACTAGGTATGGTCATTATCTTTGCCCAATGTGCTAACACTCTTATGAAAAAGGGGATGAGCCTGATTTGTGACCTTGAGTGATAACGAATCGACGGTGAGAAGAATGATCGGGAAGAAAACAAGGTTCGACTACCTTGGTGAAAATCGAAAGTCCCTCCAAATAAATCCTTCGGTGTTGCGGAGGTGTGGCCCGAGATGTGATCACACCTTCTCGATCACATCCGAAGTCACATCCGATGAACAGGATCTCTCATCTATCTCTAACCATTTTTGTTTCAATTCTACTTTTTCCCCGATGATAATGAACAGGATGATGAATCGATGATGAAAGTCCGGAGGACACATACGTGAACCTTTACAAGGATTGGTTGAAAAGGATAAAAGTGAACGAGATCTTTGAAAAAGGAGAATGACCGAATTACAAAGGAGAATGATGATCAAAGGAAGTGGTTACCAGGTTAGAGGCTTCTCTTACAAAGAAAGAACTTGAGTTCGAAAAGGTAAAGTCTAAACTTGAAGAGTCTCTTGAAAGCATAAAAGGTTTAATTGCAGGGAAAGCAAAACTGGATGATATTCTTTCCATGGGTAGTGATGATAAAACGGCCTTGGTTATAAAACTCCGGTTTTTGTGAAAGCTAAAGAACAAGGAGAATCCTCGGATTCCTCCAACAATAAAATGATATTTTCCCGAAATCTAAACCACGGAAACGCTCACTTTATCTGTCATTATTGTCATGCTCCTGGACACATAAAACCATTCTCTATAAGTCAAATCGGATTTAAGGTCCGGGCGCCGGATGTCATCGCAGATGTTACGACATCCTCGTAATCATTTTTCAAAATCTATCTGGGTCAAAAAATCTGATGTTAAATGTCATGTTATCTATACTTCCTTGAGATCTAACGTTGCAGGATCTTGGTACTTCGATAGTGGATGCTCACAACACATGACAGGTACCTTGGAGTATTTGACTGACTATGAAGTGTACAATGGAGGCAATGTTACCTATGGAGGTGGAGCCAAAGGGAAGATAGTTGGGAAAGGAACGTTGAACGTTGAAGGACTACCCAAGCTTCGCAATATGCTTCATGTAGTTGGTCTTAATGCTAATCTCATCAAAGATAAGTCAACTATGTGATGATGATCTCTATGTCAAGTTTAACAAAAACTCATGTGAAGTGTTCGATGAGAATGATACTTGTATCCTTAATGGCTTGAGGTCTTCGACAAATCAAGTTATCAATTTTGTAATGATCAACTCAGTCACAGGGCACACACAAATGACACTGATCTATGGCACCAAAAGTTAGGGCATGTTAGCCATAAAAAGCTAATGGAACTTGTCAAATATGAAGCTATCATTGGTTTGCCTAAATTGTCTGTAAAAAGTGTCAGTGTTTGTGAAAGTTGTCAAAGGGGTAAACAAAAGAGAGTGTCGCATCAAATGACATCACATTTCCATACCACTAGATGTCCGGGTTAGTTCATATGGATCTCATGGGTCCTATTGAGATTGAAAGTGTGGGTGGTAGGAAATACTCTTATGTGATTGTCGATGATTTTTCTCGTTACACGTGGACTTATTTTTCAGCGTGAGAAATCAAACTTTTGATTTCTTTAGAAGCTGGCATAAAAAGGTCTGTAACTTGTATAATTTGACAGTTACCAGAATTAGATCAGACTATGGTAAAGAATTTGAGAATTATTCTTTCTCGACCTTCTGTGATAGAAAGGGGATTTCACATGAATTTTCCGCACCTAAAACTCCACAACAAAATGGGGTGTCAGAAAGGAAAAATCGTACATTGCAAGAGATAGCCCGTGTCATGCTTAGTTCTAAAAAACTTTCTAAAAGGTTTTGGGCTAAAGCTCTAAATCTTTTGCTTGCCATATAGCTAATCGTGTGTATTTGAGGCCTGGATGTTCATGACCCCGTATGAAATACTTATGGGAAAGAAACCTAACCTCAAATATTTTCATGTTTTTGGATGTGTGTGCTATGTCCTTAATGATCGTGATAATCTTGGTAAATTCAATTCCAAAAGTGACAAGTGTCTTTTTCTAGGCTACACTTCGAATAGTCATGCCTATCAAATTTATAATCTTCGTACTAAGACGATCATGGAATCTGTAAATATTGTCTTCGATGATATCTCAGATATTATAGGAAAGAGTGAAGAAGATCATGTGGATCTACTCGAATTTGTTGAGACTGCTCCAGCGAAGGATGTTGGCACAGATGTTATGGAGAATGTGATTGAAGCCCCATCCACAGCTGACTCAAATGCAGAACCAAATGTGACGACATCCGAGCCCACATCCGTGTCTGCTGCAGCTGAGTCAGACTCTGACTCTGACTTCGAACCTGTTGAAGAAACTAATAATCCAATTGTAGATCGTGGCAGTGACATACCTACAAGGATTCAGATAAATCACCCTACGTCTCAGATCATTGGTAACACTACTGATGGTATTAAGACAAGAGGGAAAGGTAGAGTGAATTATCGTGATATGGTAAGAATGGTTTGCTTGTCAACTGATTGTACGAATGTGAGAACATGCTGTTTTGTGTCCAATTTTGAACCAAAGAATGTTGTTGAATCTCTTAAAGATGAATTTTGGATACATGCTATGCAAGAGGAACTTGATCAATTTGTCAAAAATGATGTGTGGTTTTTAGTCCTTAGGCCAGAGGATGTTAATGTCATTGGAACAAAATGGATTTTTAAAAATAAAATAGATGAATCTGGCAAAATTGTTCTCAACAAAGCTCGATTAGTTGCTCAAGGGTACACACAGGTTGAGGGGGTGGATTTCGATGAAACCTTCGCTCCTATAGCCCGTATTGAGTCCATATGTTTGCTGCTTGCAATTGCGTGTTACTTGGGATTAACTTTTCACCAAATGGATGTCAAAAGTGCTTTCTTAAATGGTTTTCTAGATGAAGAAGCTTTTGTTGAACAACCCAAAGGATTTGAGGACCCTTTTAAGCCTAACCACGTGTATAAGCTTAAAAGGCCGTCTATGGTCTCAAACAAGCCCTTAGAGCTTGGTACGGTAGGCTAACCGAGTATCTTCTTCAAATTGGTTTCAAACATGGTGAAGTTGATAAAACTTTGTTCATTCAAAGAAAAACCATGACATCATGATTGCTCAAATCTATGTCGATTTACATTGTTTTTGGTTCCTCCTCTCGATAAACTGTTAAAAAAGAATTTATTGCTTGCATGTCCTCAACTTTTGAGATGAGTATGGTAGGTGAGTTAAGTTACTTCCTGGCTTGCAAATAAAACAATTAAAGGAAGGAATTTTTATCTCACAAAGCAAGTATGCTAAGAATCTTGTGAAGAAATTCGATCTTGAAAATGCCTCTCACTTGAAGACTCCGTGGGGTCGAGTCAAAAGTTGAGTAAAGAAGATGTGGCTGAATGTGTTGATCACACCTTGTATAGAAGCATGATAGGAAGTTTGTTGTACTTGGATCGCTAGTCGTCCCGATATCATGTTCGGTGTTTGTCTGTGTGCTCGTTATCAATCGATCCCAAAGTTACTCATTTAAAAGCCTTAAAAAGTATTATTCGATACGTAGGGGCACAACCGATTTGGGAATTTGGTACACCAAATACACTAACACTAATCTTGTGGGATTTAGTGATTCGATTGGAAATGAGATGTTGTTGATCGTAAAAGTACAACTGGTGGATGTTTTTATTTGGGAAATAATTTGGTCTCATGGTATAGCAAAAAGCAAAATTGTGTATCTCTTTCGACTGCTGAATCGGAATATGTAGCAGCTGGGAGTTGTCGCACACAACTTTTATGGACGAACCAAATGATTGAAGACTATGGTTTGCAAAGTGAAACACTGATTGTCTATTGTGATAATATGAGTGCGATTGATATTTCGAAAAATCCTGTCCAACACTCTCGTACTAAACATATAGATATTAGACATCACTTTATTCGAGATTTAGTTGAGAAAAATATTATTCGAATTGAGTATATTGCTACTAAAAATCAACTTGCTGACATCTTCACCAAGGCTTTGGATTTTGAGAGATTCTCCAATCTAAGGAAGTCTCTCGGTTTGTGTGTTGTATGAGATGTTACACGAGATGTCACAAAGATTGCACATCACATCCATCGTGACATCCAAAATCGCATCCCTTCTCTTCTCCTCTATTTCTTTTTCATATTTTTAGGCATCCTCAGTATTATAAGCTTTCATGCATTTCTCGCAAAAAGTGTATTGATGGTTCGAACTAGTCACATATATTGTCTCCTTGGAAAATCGGTGTGAGTCGATCTCTTCAATTCAAAAAATTGATGATATTTTTCCCGATGAGTGAGTTGAAAATAAAGTCTTGATCATGCTTGGAGGCCTTCCAGGAAAAAGCTACCAACCCATTGTGTACAGCTATTCCTTGTGACCAATTTCATCAAGCATCCTACTGTTTAAAAAAGCATGATCATGTGAAAAAGAGCTACCTTTGGCACTTGAGTGAAAGCTCCCTGTTTGGTTAACTCCCTCATGAGACTCGGAAAAAGTGAAGAAAACTCGAAAATTTTGATAAGTTGGGATTTCAGATTGCGATTCATTGAATCAACGAGTACAGGTGTGACTCAAAATGGGACGATATTTGAACCTACATCCATTGCTGCAGCACTTTTCACCTTGTGTGTGCGTTTTTTTTATTTTTGCTGCATTAGGCATATTAGGTTTGCATGTCCTGGTGATTTTGGATTCTTTGCTGAGATTTGGTTTCCATATATAATTTGAGGGTGATATTTTTCTCTTCCCAAATCTTGAAAATCTTGATGGATATATTTTGTGGGTTGAACCGATTTGGAGGATCAGGGTAAATCTTTTTTTTATTTTATCACAAGTTGACATAATGTGGACACTTTGAGAACCAGAGTTTGAGATTAATTGGGATCTTGATTTTTTCATTATTTTTCGATTATTACCATGAGAAATTCTTTCCTAATCAAACTCTTTCCATTGTACTTTGATTTTCGTGCCCAATTATGACTCTTTGGTATCACTAATTACTTGCAGGCACTTGAGTGTAGTGCACCCACTTTTCTCTCACAATTTTTGAAGCTTATGTGTGGTTGAGATTTTTTTCCAGGTTCTTCGGTCATCTTCCTCACCATGGCAAGATTTGTTTCATCTATCAAGAACCTCTTTGGCAGCCCCATCAAATCATCTTCTTCCTCGCACAATTCCGAAAGCCCCAAGTCTGAGAAATCCATGGAAGCAAGCATCTTTATTGCAGGAATCTTTGTCGAGAGATGGAACCCCATCTCGACATCGCATCTCTATCCGCCTGCATCCTCCCTCTTCTCCGCATAAGGAGAGTTCTTTATGGCCAGAGGCCGCTGCCACGCCCTCATCCACTCCCACAGAGGTCCTCGCAGAAACAATCACTCCTCCATCGCCAAAAATCCCTGCCACCGACTCTGTTCAAGATGTCCCTGCATCTGGGACTGCATCTCCCACTGCTCCAACCAAAGATCCAGGTTTGGGTTCTTCTCTCCCTGAGCACTCATCCCCTCCAAGTTCGACTCCAACGGTATCATCCCTATTCTATTTCAAGACGAGGCCCTTGCCTCTGTTCTTCCCGGTGAGAAAAATAATGAAATTGATGTCGACAATCCTCCGGATTTTAAGGTCATTCGCACAGTTCATGGACCTTTGGGAAATCCTAATGTGCGTCGTTCGAAAAAGGCTTTGTGGTTACTCCTAGCGGACTTCGAAGATTCCGACTCTACCCCTGAAATTTCTCCAAAGAAACAAAAGACTGCTGTTGAGGGTACTTCAAAGACAGGGGGAGATGAATTGCCCATTCCTTTCGTCCCTCTTAGTGATTCCGAGGACAATATGAACCAGTTTGTTGTTCAAAGGAGAACGAGTGCAACCAGAGTCTAAAGATAGTGATGATGATGTCTTTGTTGGCACAAATGGTTGAGAAGGTCGAAAGGGCAAAGGTGTGGCCAAGGATGTTACCACATCTAAACCCACACCCATTGCACCGAGTGAAGCTCTCGGGTCGATGACTCAAGTGATGAAGATTTTGATGCCTCAAAAGAACCAGATCCTGAGATTGATCTTGATGCCATGGTAGAAGAAGTGGTGATGAAATGATTCTTTGAAGAACTAAAGGAGGTCAGCAGAGATGTTGAGGAAGATGTGATGTCATCCGATGACACATCCGACTGAGTTTGATATTGCGAAGGCTCACTCGAGAAATTTTACACACCGCCGCTTCCAGGTTTCATGCTATACTTTCCCGTTCCTTTATTGATGAGAAAAATTGAGATTTTGAGCACTTTGAGAAGTATAACTTGAATCGATTTTTGAAGAACGCAATTTGTTAACCACGATTGACACTGCACCGCCTTATATTGATTCTCGTGGTATGTGAGTTTTATGCTAGTATGTCTACCCATATTGTTGTTCACAATAAGATATACGAGTTCATCCCTCGATCATTAACCTAGTTCTTTGACATGCCTGATTTTGAGGAATGTGAAATACACTCCGACTACAATGAAATGGCTCGATTTCATCGGTGGCGTATGCAAGATTGGCCACTCATCCCCAAAACTTGTCTCCTCCCGCCTTTACGTCCTTATGGGTTTTTGCACAAAATATGTTGTGCAAATTGGTCTCCTTCAAAGAATAATTCCATAGTTACACGGACACATGCTCGATTTCTATATCAAATTGGGAAAGGACTCGCTGTTCAATTTTGGGAAATCGGCTTTCGAGGAGGTCACGTTCTTTGCTACCAGTGAATCTAAATCTTGGTCCTCGCCATTTCCCAACTTGATCTATAAAATCATGGTGTCGCAAGGTTTTGAGCCCAAGAAGGATGATCACTTTACCAACCCGCCAGGGTCTTTCATGTCCGGACCAACGCTTTCGGCCCTCAAAATCGCATTGTTGACTTGCCTCTCGTCTATCCGGAGATGCTCCGCCGCTCCTACGACTCCGTCCCTCTCTCGCTTCTCCGGATGTTGCTACCCCCGCCTCAGGGTCTGTCCGGAGATGTGGCCCCGATGTGGTTCCGGATGTTGGCCACATTCCCGCTCCCATTTTCTCTAACATTTCATCTCGTACTGCTTTCTACCGCTTTTTTATAGTCCAAATGGCTTTTTCTTGAGCAAAGATTGCTCACTTCACTTCTCTCAGATCTTAGTTGCAACAAATCCTTGGCTCAATTTCTGGCCAAAAAGGGGGAGAGAATGCAGCTGGTGGCCCAAGCAATGCTACAGGGGGAGTTATGGAGACTGAGACTCCCGGGCGATGCTCACATTTACGAACAGCCGCAGATCAAGCCGGTGTTCTTGCCGCACCACCGACTTCGACAGAATGAAGGCGACGAAGGCCTTTAGTTTGATTTTGAAGGACAATTGGACATGAATGTGTCTACTGATGAACTTTATAATATTTGATTTGGGATGTACTAAGACTACTCTTCTGCTAGGTTTACTTGTTTTGTCTTTTATTAACTTGATGAACTCTCGTTTGTTAATTTTTGCTGAAGTTATAAATGTGACCTGAAATGTGATCGCATCTTTTGATATTTCTACTCAAAGATGATATTCAGGGGGAGTTTGCTTGATTTGTGCTTGATATGTGTTTTGTCCAGAAAGGCAAAAGGGGAGATTGTTAAGACAATTTTATCGTCTCAAATAATTTTCAAAAAAGATAAAGATTGGTTTTGATTTGTTTTGCCTTTCTAGACTTATGATTTAATTATGACTTTTGGATAAGGGAAGAAATCATATTGATATGGTATTGATATATTAGGATTCTTGATAGTTATCTTGTTTCCTAACATAAGTGATTTATTTGTCATATATTTGTATATATCTTCTTTCCTTGTGTATTAGGTCTCCGAAGGGTCTTGACACTATATAAAGGGAAGAGGACGTGCATAATGATCACACAAGAAATACACCGAGATACAAGAGTATTGAGAGAGTTAGATGTAAGTCCAAGCGGCTACGATAATCTAGAGGGGGTGAATAGATTATCTCCATCTTTTCGATTTCGCCTCTTTTAAACCGAATGCTCAAACAAAATAATGAAGGTGCGGAATGTAAACAACACACGCCGATTTAAAGAGGTTCAACCCACCTAGGGCCTAATCCTCTACCACCCCAAAGATATCCGGGATGGATTTCGAAAAGAAAAGAATTTTATTAATTACCACAATTAATACAAATTCAACTTACAACACCTTGAAGAGCACCACACTCTTCTTCAACACCACCTTGAGATTACCACAATCTCTTCTTGAAGATTACCACAATCTTCAAACGGCACCTTGTGAAGATTACCACAATCTTCACCTTGAAGAGCACCACACTCTTCAACACCTCAACAAGAAGATTACCACAATCTTCTTACACCTAACACCTAGTTCACCCAAGTGTGTTCTTACCACAAGAACACTCACAAGGATATCTTGTGTTTGAATGACGACCACAAATTCAAGATTACAACTCGATAATTGATAATACGATAGAGTGCAAGTGTAATCAAGAATAGCCTAGACCTCAAAGATGTGAAAGTGATAAGCTAGGCAATTTTACAACAAGAATAATAAATATGAAAGACCAAGTGTTTGCTTGAAGTGTATCTTGTTGTATTGTATCTCAATTGTTGTATTGGTTGCTCCAAAACTTCCTCTATTTATAGGAGATGATTGATCAAGCATAGGCTCCTCTTGGGGATTGAAAATCTGAGAAAAATACAATTAAAATCAAGAATATAGCTGTTAGAAATCAATCCCACATTTTAAGGAAGGTTTGTCTCATCAAACGGTCATATTTTTTTGTCAATACATACGACGATGCACCGTCGCACAGAGATAAGAGTTAAAGAGAACACTTTGAAAAATACAACAGGCGACCGGCCGACGTGAAGCTTCACCGGTCGTCCCCTGTTTCAACCGTCCCTCTTGTTTCAAAAATGCAAGGTTTTGTTCTCGCTTTCAAAACGAAACTTGCAGTGCACCGACCGACTGGCGACGGCCGACCGGGATCGGCCGACGCCAGTGAGAGCGACCGGCCGACCGCTTGTTTTTTCTTTCCGTCTCATTTTCTTTTCTAAAAACATCTTCGTGTATGGGTTGCCCTATAGTAGCGGCCGATCGACCACGAGACGTAAATATTGTCCAATTTTTGTCGAAAATAAAACTCAAGAAATACTCCGAAAATTTAGTAAAAACATTTTAAACCGATCGGAAGTATTAGGACAACATATAGGAACATCGTTTGAGAGTGAAAACCCAATAACGTAAAATCATTAAAAGCGTTGTCCAATTTAGACGAAAATAAACTTTGAGAAAATACTCCTAAAATATTAAAATCATTTTAAATCATTTAGGAGTATTTGGACAACCTTTAAAAACATTGTTTTGGTGATAAAATAAAATCATCAAAATTAAGATAAAAACATGTATCAAACAATCTCCCCTTTTTGATGATTACAAACCAAAACAATTTTTACACAAACTAAGAGAGCAATTTTAGAAATGATTTTCCGGTAAAAACATTTGACCGTTTGGAAGCAACCAAAATTTCCAAAAATATTAAAGCAACCAAGATTTTCAAAAATAAGCACAAGCTCCCCTATCCACAAGCACATCAAGAATAATATAAGAGCAATAATCCATAAGCTAAAAGCTTTAGCTTTTACAATTTGTTCAAGAGCTTATAAGCTCCCCTGTCACAAAACAACATTAAGTAATAATATAAGTCCATCAAGCAACAATTGGACTAAAAATAAATCACAACTTATGGCTTTTATGAGCCATAGCTTATAGCTTTTTATGACAAGCTTTTATTAGCTTCTTTGAGCTAATGAGCCAATATCCTGTTTTTCTCCCCTTTGGAATCATCAAAAGAATGTTAGGATGGTGAACACATCATAGAAGTATATCAAAGTGCGGCAAAGAAATGGTGTTTCAACCATTGAGTAATTTAGGCTTAAAAACCAAGGAAAATGGGAGAAATGTATCATGAAAAGTTCATACGCTCGTTTTATTTCCCAAAACATGATCTCAATGAGTATAGAAGACTTTTGGAAGCGAGAGAATCATGTAGAAGTTTGAAATTTACACAAATGACATTTTAACAAACACTTTGTGTGCGTAAAAAAATAGAAGAGGTTGTATATAACCTTTGTAAAGGGTTCAAGCCAAAAAAATTTCATATCATCAATCAACCTCATTTCAAAGCAAAAAATCATATGCACTATATGCAATAATTTGTTCATCAATTAAGAAGCTCAAAGTAGATTCTCAAGGTTCAACCCATTTGAGATAAGCTAAGAATGATCAAGGCATTACAAATGCCAACAATTAGAACAACCATCAAGTAATAAGTCATGCTTTCAACAATACATGTATCAAATGTCCCAACATATTCAACTAAGCATAACAAAGCAATAAAAGAAGCACTTTTACCATCAAGTACTTCATACCAATTATCAAACAATGCTTTAGAGTATTTTTACCATCAAATACTCCATCAAAGTCATGATTATCCACAAGTCATTATCAACTTGCAATATTAACCCTTTTAAGAAAAACAAGCAAATATCATTAGTACAAATGAGTTTTACAAAAATTCATCAAAATACAAAACATCATTAATGAAAATGCTTTGGAAAGTAAAGGGGGTGGGGTGACATCATTCCTCATCCGAGGAGAAGCAAGTTCCGGGGAATAAAGTCCTTGATGAATTTCTTTAACTTGCCGATAGACTTTTGCATTTTAGAGGTCTTTTGCTCCAAAGCCTCATACCTCGTCTCATGAAAAGCCCTCATCTCATCAAATTCGGCTTGACTATACCTCCTAGGTGGTTGAGCACCGGTATTACCCTCCCGGATTGCTCGGTTCGCCTTCTTTCCACCAATCTTGCGGCCCCGGCGTCATCAAAGATGTCATTAGGATCGGAGACTCTTGACCTCTTCCTCTCGCCATTTTGGTTGGTCGGATGTCCATATTCTTGCGCATCGTGACTATTTGGGAGATATTATCAATGTCAAAGTCATTTTGAAAAACTTCCGAGTTAAACTCCGACGAAGGAAGTCCCGATTGAATAAGAAGTTTACAAATCCAATTTCCCATAACCAACTTCTTATTACCTTGAGTAATGGACTCGATTAGACATTGAATAAGTATGGCACCAAAGTTAAGTGGTTCCCTCCTAGCAATCTTATAAGTCAAAAAGTAATCCATATTGCTAGGCATCTTCCCCGACTTACCACAAATGCAATATGCGACAATGACCGATAAAATGCGATGCTCAAGTGTCATTGCCAACAAAGAATACTTAGGCCATACTCCCAAATACGTCTTGACTTCTTTCATCGATACCCCCAACATTTCATCATTCCAAGTCCCACAAGAGAAATAATCCCAACCACCTTCTCTAACATGTAAAAGCCGGCAAATATCATTGGGAGTCCATCTAAAATGACGACCCTTTATAAGTGAATTAACGGCAATCGGCTTTCTTTCATTATCATATTGCACCCACATATTAGCATAAAAGTGTTGGATAATATCATCATCATACAACACATAAGCATGCTCCCATAAATACATCCAACCTTGCTCCTCAAAAAATCCTCTAATCGTAGGATACTCATTCGTAAATGAACTAAAACGACACATTTTAGTCCGAGCAATAGATTTACCTTTCATCCCCCGAATCTTCATAGTACCATTCCGCATACTTATTGATGAAATTAATAGCATTGCGGGAATTAGGAGCTTGAGTAACAAAAGATTTTTTACCTTTCGCCCAACGGCAATTTTCGAGCGATATTGTTCCGCGGAGCTCGGTGATTTGGGCCCGAGAGAGAATGGGATTTTGAACATCATCACCTTCTTGAGCCACGTTTCTTTGAGCGGCTCGAATATCCTTTGTTCGGCTTCCTCTTGTCGATTTCTTGACGAACCCTCTCCGCCCCTTCTACGCTTGGAGATGGGATTTCGACCGGTGGAATTCTTTGGAGGAGCCATATGTAAGATTCTTGTGAAAAGAGAAGATTAGCAACAAGAATCGTGAAAAATGATGAAGAAATGAAGATTTTGAAGAAAAAAAAGGGAAAAATCGTTGAACAAGGGTTTTGGGGGATTTTTGAGTCTCATTTCACGAATCAAGACAGAGTGTTTTAAAGTGCAAAAATTAACCTGGGCGACCGGCCGAGGTGGGGTGCGACCGGCCGAGGTGCGGCGGCGACGTGCGCCGCCTGCTATGACCGTCCCAGTGATTTTTCTTTCTCCCGCAGTTTTCCAAAATTCGATTTTACACCCCAAAAGTTTTAAAACTTTGCAAAATGTAAGTTTGGACTAAATCCAACAAATATGGGTTTTGGAAAACATAGACTAAACACGTAGTGCCTTTTAAGAGAGAATATTTGCAAGATCAATTAGGGGCACTTAAGGGGTCAAAATGAAATATCTTGAAAGATATGTGCATAAGCATAAAATCGAGTTTAAAGGACAGATACGAGTAGACATACCTCGATGGTTTAAGAAACTTGATGACGTAATAGCCAATGAGTATGAAATATGTATCCTACACAATTCTTAGATAACATAGAAGATTCAAGTGTAAAAAAGAGCTTATGCTATAAGATTTCATAAGAGATAATAAGCCACATAAGTCTAATGAAAACATGCAAGGTCTCTTTTAAAAATATTGAAACTCATAAATATATAAGAGACCTAAAAATAAATATTTGAAAAATCATTTTGCAATTAAGACACAAATAAAAGCATGCATAACAGAATAAAATGCATATTTGAATAGGGAGATACGGGTTACCAATTACGCCATTTCCATGGGTTGTGCCTTTCCCATTCTTGATGATATCTTCCCCTTGAGAAGTCACTTTGTTGATGATGACTTCTTTGGTTACTCCATTTCCAAGGTTGGTTACCTTCCAATTGTTGATGGTCTCTTCTTCTTTGAAAATCATCTTGTTGATGATGTCTTTGCCATTTCCAAGGATTGTGTTCTTCCCATTTTTGATTATATCCTCTTCTTGGAAATTGGCTTTGTCGAAAGTAGTTCCTCCTTCTTTGATCAAATGAAACGTTCATTTGATGTTTTCTTGGTGGCATGAATTTTCTCCGATTTTTGCTTTGCCGGGTACCTAATAGCACATTATTTTGTGGTACCCTTATGTGTTTGGGTCCTTTAAGATTAGCTTTGAGACTTTTAGGTCTCCAACAATATTTAGAGTTATTTCTAGCCCGACAAGAATTAGCCGTATGACCCTTTTTGCCACAATAAAAACAAGTAATAATTCTAGGAGCATAATGACCAATATGCATATTGACTTGATCCTTTTTCATATGATTAACAACATTAGGCTTATGATCAAGTCCCTTATCACAATTATGAATATCAACAATATAGGACATTTTATTGGTACTCAAGTTGGATTTTAATAAATCCTTTTTCATGCAATCAATATTCTCAACAAGAGTACTATTTTCTTTTTCAAGGTTTCTAACCTTGTCAAGTGTGGTGGTGTGAGCACATGATAGTGATTCATAGGAAGTAAATAAACTATCCTTATCATTTTTCAAAATATTGAATTCCTTTTTCAAATTTTTGTACTTAACAAGCAAGCTTTGGAATTCATCTTGAAGTTCATCATAATCATTTTGTAAATCACTATAATCATTTTGAATGACAATATCATAGGAAGTAGAGGGTTCAAGACATACCTCATTTTCTTCATTGATGCCCATAAAACAATATTCAACTTCTTCATAACTCGGAAGTTGTAGGAGGCTTATTCCTTAGATTTGAGCTTGTATGATCTTGAGAAGTAGATGCTTTTGTTTGACTCCTTTCATTTGCAAATACTCCATAGATGGCTTCTAATTTTTGCCATACTCCATGTGCCGATTTTATTCCTACAATATGTTCATATTCTAAATTAGTAAATGAACAATATAAAATATTTAAAGCCTTACCGTTTAAGGAGATGAATTTCTTTTCTTCATCATTGAGCTTTTTGAAGCCTTTTGAGGTGTATGGTGTATCTTTCGTCGGAATGGATTCTCCATTAATGACGGTGTTCCAAATGTCGAACCCGCAACCTTGTAGATAGCATTCCATTCTTTCTTTCCAAAAATTAAAATTCTTGGAATCAAATAGTGTGGCTTGGTGGTGGAGGTGCCGGATAGATGAGCTTCGTTCAGTAGCCGTTGATCGTTTCTCTTCACTCGCGATGTGAAACGAGCTTGCCAAAGAGTTTGGCTCGATACCACTTGTAAGTCCAAGCGGCTACGATAATCTAGAGGGGGTGAATAGATTATCTCCATCTTTCGATTTCGCCCTCTTTTTAAACCGAATGCTCAAACAAAATAATGAAGGTGCGGAATGTAAACAACACACGTCGATTTAAAGAGGTTCAACCCACCTAGGGCCTAATCCTCTACCACCCCAAAGATATCCGGGATGGATTTGAAAAGAAAAAGAATTTTATTAATTACCACAATTAATACAAATTCAACTTACAACACCTTGAAGAGCACCACACTCTTCTTCAACACCACCTTTGAGATTACCACAATCTCTTCTTGAAGATTACCACAATCTTCAAACGGCACCTTGTGAAGATTACCACAATCTTCACCTTGAAGAGCACCACACTCTTCAACACCTCAACAAGAAGATTACCACAATCTTCTTACACCTAACACCTAGTTCACCCAAGTGTGTTCTTACCACAAGAACACTCACAAGGATATCTTGTGTTTGAATGACGACCACAAATTCAAGATTACAACTCGATAATTGATAATACAATAGAGTGCAAGTGTAATCAAGAATAGCCAGACCTCAAAGATGTGAAAGTGATAAGCTAGGCAATTTTACAACAAGAATAATAAATATGAAAGACCAAGTGTTTGCTTGAAGTGTATCTTGTTGTATTGTATCTCAATTGTTGTATTGGTTGCTCCAAAACTTCCTCTATTTATAGGAGATGATTGATCAAGCATAGGCTCCTCTTGGGGATTGAAAATCTACGAGAAAAATACAATTAAAATCAAGAATACAGCTGTTAGAAATCAATCCCACATTTTAAGGAAGGTTTGTCTCACCAAACGGTCATATTTTTTGTCAATACATAGGGCGACTGTCGCACAGATAAGAGTTAAAGAGAACACTTTGAAAAATACAACAGGCGGCGACAGTCGGCGTACGAGGCTTCGACCGGTCGTCCCCTCGCTTCAACCGGTCCCTCTTGTTTAAAAATGCAAGGTTTTGTTCTGTTTCAAAAACGAAACTTGCAGTACTTGGCCGACCCACTGGCGGCCGGTCGACCGACGGCGGCGACGCCCAGATGCGACGGTCGACCGCTTGTTTTTCTTTCCGTCTCATTTTCTGCTTTCTAAAAACATCTTCGGTATGGGTTGCCCTATAGAGCGACCGGTCGACCACGAGAGATGAAATATTGTCCAATTTTTGTCGAAAATAAAACTCAAGAAATACTCCGAAAATTTAGTAAAAACATTTTAAACCGATCGGAAGTATTAGGACAACATTTAGGAACATCGTTTGAGAGTGAAAACCCAATAACGTAAAATCATTAAAAGCGTTGTCCAATTTAGACGAAAATAAACTTTGAGAAAATACTCCTAAAATATTAAAATCATTTTAAATCATTTAGGAGTATTTGGACAACCTTTAAAAACATTGTTTTGGTGATAAAATAAAATCATCAAAATTAAGATAAAAACATGTATCAAACATTAGAGTCATTCAAGCACAAGGAGTCGATCGCCCGGATGCGATCTCGAATGTGACTACATCTGAGATCACATTCAGCCCTGCAGCTTGTGTTGTTAGCTTTTCATCCATGATTTTTGTATTGTGATTAACGAAGTCCATACATATCTATTGTTGGATGAATTGAATTACATAGATTAGATCTACTCTAGATAGGAGTTTTTCGTTGAATTTCTACTAGTTGGATTTGAGTATTTTTGTATACGGAATCAAACTGATTTTACTAGTGGAAAATTTTGCCATATTGGCACGTCTACAAGCTTGTTGGCTTGTAGACAATTTTTACTTCGTGTGTCTCTTTATTGCTTTCAAAATTCCGCTCATGTGAATGTGAATGTAATCACATCTGCAATCACATCCTTACTCTGCAAAACTTTTGGTAAATATCCATGCTATAATTCTTTCAAACCTTATTTAAAAGGTAAAAAAATTTCAAAAATCAAAGATTCAATCTACACAAAATATTTTTCTCAGTAGCCTCATATAAAAGGCCCATAGATGCTACTTGAAAATTAGCTGGGTCTATAACTATTTGGAAGAATCTTAATTCTTATAAAAAATGCATGTGAAATCTATATATACTTTTGGGGGCAAAATATATTATACTCCCTTGAACTTGACCTAATATACCAAACACCCCTCTGAACTTGTCAATGTAACACTTACCTCCCTTAATCAAAGTATGTGGACAAAACCCTTAATAACAATTATTTTTAGCATGTTTTAATAATTGTACCTTAATTTTGATTTTATATTATTTATTAAAATATATTTTTGAAAAAGTAACTAATAACTTAACTAGTTCAAATATTAAAAATATTTTAATAATAGATGAGTATAACAAATGTACAAAAATATTGAATGTAGAAATTATTTTGATTATTTGAGTTCAATATATTTAACTCTTTTAAATAATATGAACAAAAATATTTTTGTATATTGAATATACATACATATTCTTTTAAAAATTATTAATAATTTATATTTTTAATATAAAGTATATGTAACAGTTTAGTACAAAAGAAGAAATGATACATATTTTCTTTGGTAATATTAAAATATTTTGAAAAATCCTTGCTCAAATAACAATATTTGTGTCTAAATTATTTTAATAGAACTACTTGGGTGTGATTTTAATTTATTTCATTCATAATATCGGTTGTTCATTAAAGATGTTAATTTGTTTTTTGAAAGCAAGATGTTAATTTAATGATGCTATGTTTTGGACTATTAATCATATTGAATAAATAATAAATAAATTAAGAAGTGTAAAAAATATATAAAACTAAATTTGATTTTAGATTATATATGTTTATATTTATTCTAATATTAAAAGTTTATTTAATTAGATAGGTAATACTTTTATTTTTTTCGTATTATTTAAAAGAGTCAAATACATTGAACTCAAATAATCAAAATAATTTCTATATTTAATATTTTTTATATATTTGTTATACTCATCTATTTTAAAAATAGTTTTAATATTTTGAACTAATTAAGTTATAGTTACGTTTTCTAAATAAATAATGTAAATAAAAGAATATAAAATCAAAATGTAGGCACAATTATTAAAACTGTTAAAAATAATTATTATTAAGGGTAATTTTGTCCACATACTTTGATTGAGAGGGTAAGTATTACATTGGCAAGTTCAGGGGGGTGTTTGGTGTATTTGGTCAAGATGAGGGGTATATTGTATTTTGCCCTTTTGTTGGAAGATATATTGAGAAATACTCCAATTTTATTTCACTCCATTTTGAAAGATATACTTTAGAAAGCGTTAAAAAAAACAAACATGATTCATTTATTTTCCAAATATATATTTTTCCTATTTCTTGAAATATACACGTGTCTTATAGGAGATTTGCCAAAAGACAAAGTATTGGTGTAGTTTACAAAAAAGTTTTTTCAAAATTTGAAATGAACGATTTTTATGATACTCGTCTGAATTTTGATTTTTTTAAAGAATTTCTAATTAGTTTTTTCGATCTCCTATAACTATCACAAACAAATTTGCAATACCAAAGTTTTATCTTTTGACAAGTCCCTTGTACACACGAGTGTTGTTATAGTTCTTCTTGCATGGAAAACCCGACCTTGAAAAACTTTTCAAAATTGGAATTAAAAACCACCCAACAAATCATATAATATTGAAATATATGCATGCATATTTACTATAATATTATTGCAAATGTAATATATTATTACCGCATATTCAATACATTCATACCGCTTGGCAAACCTAAACTTGATAAACTCTCGAACCTGCCAATTTGAATTAAAAATAGCCCAACACCTCTTTCTGTAACTAAATATGGAAAAACGTGGTCCACAAACTCATGGGAGTTGGAATTATTGTTTTGTCCTTCTTGTCTTATCCAAAACCCCGAACATTTACGGGATTACTCATAATGTCAATCAATATCTCTCTCACTTACAAAAATCAACGATAAAATCTAAGCAATTGAATTTTTCCTTCCAACAGTTTAGATCAATGACCATGGTCTCGCCCCATGATATGGTCTTATTTGATCCAAACCCTTACTCTGTATATTATTTTTTGTTTTCATCGTATGGTGAGACGGTAACACATGTAATTTTATACTTCTTATCTTACTTTACTTTCATAAAATCATAATTAATATTAATTATATATATATACATTTTTTTATATTATCAACTATTAGTGGAGGTATCACTAATGCGACTATCTCCATTTTATACTAATTATTAACCCCACTTTGGTCCACTTATGCCAACTAATTACACTCACCCCTAAAATCAAACAAAGTTACCAAAAAAGAAGAAAAACAATCAAACACGCCCTAAAATCCCATTTCATACAAGTCAAGAACAAAATTTTTCATCGTGTCATCTCCTCATCACAAGTAGTTTTATTCTCTAGCCAAAAATTTATTTTCCAATCAAACTAGAGAAAATAAAAATGGGACACCAGGTAAACATTTCTTCTCTCTATCATATTAATTGTCAAGCTACAATCAATGGCATAGCTATAACGCAGAAGTAGGGTAGGCAAAAATTAAAAACTAGAAAAGAATCACATAAACTCTAAGTTTTCAAAATAGTAAGTAAAGTCAACACAAGTGCATTACAAAGTTTACAAATACTCAAAGTCTAGTACATTAGGCTAAAAAGTTAGTTGGACCCGGTATTTTTGGCTTTAGCAAATTCATCAATAACATAGTTTATATCTAATCTGCTAACAAGTTTCCTTTCAATAAAAATTATCAAACTATCAGCAAGAAAATCATCATCTATCTTGTTGCGGATCGCTGTTATTCACGTGTTTTATTGCCCAGAATGCTTTCTCAGTCTTGGCTGTAGAAACAGGTAATGTTAACACAAGTCGAATTAATCTTGTAATCATTTTATAGTCCTCTGCTTTTCTTATTTCCACCAACTTTTCATACAAATTTGGAAGAATATACACTTAAAATTGAGGATTACGAAGTCGCCCTAGACAGTGAACAGTCAAACATAAAAAAACATAAAAAAAAATTGAGGATTACGAACTACATGAGCATGATAAAATTGCAAGTCTCTCATCAAAGCATTCATCTCACGTTGCTCAAAATCGTTGGGATAAAATTCCACGGCCAACTTATATATTTTATCTACATTGAATGATTCAAAAGAATTTTTTGGATCCAATGCGATATTCAATTCAAGTAGTCTAACTAATGTCTGATTAAATCTCGAGTTCAACTCTGCCAATTGAAAATCTATAGATTGATTGAAAAATTCAAAGTGGTAATAATGCTCAACACTCATTTGTCTTCGCCCATGACACATGTTGTTGTTCATGTTAGGTATAGTGATTTCATGTTTTAATAAAAAAATCTTCTACTTCCTGAAGCAAATTCTCCCACCTTTTATCTGTCAACTCCTGAAGAAGAGTTTTTGTAGTCGACACATAACCAAGTGCAGATAATATGCCAATGGATTCGTTCTGAAATGCTTGATAAAGAAAATCAGTGATTCACATAACTGCCCTCATTAAGTGCAAACCAAACACAAAACTAAAACTTTTAATACTCATGCAAGCACCCTCAGCTTCCTTAACCAATTATACTGAAAATGATGAATTTTATTTTTATATGCACGACCTTTATATGATTGAAGTCTCGGTTGGAAAGGCCCAACCATCAAATATGGCCGTCTAATTTCATCTCTTTTTTCAAGAGGCCAATCACATATTCTCCTCTTTTTTCCTGGATCCCGCTCAATTACAAAAGATGGATTTGGAGTACATTGTTGATTCCAACTAAAGGAGAAGATTGTTGATTTTCAGTTGGAGGAGTATCTTGGTGGCTATTTGGTTCCTCATCTTGTGTATTTCTTACGGGCCTGAATAAATCAGTACATATCCCCCCTAAACAAAAACATAGAGAATAAAATAAGTTATTGAATGCCAATTAAATGCATATGTTTCTAACAAAATAAAAATCAATACACTAAAAAAGACATCATTGAAAAACATAAATCAAGAGAATTTAAGGGCATACCTTATTCGGTGAACTGTATTCTCTCCACCGTCGCCGCCTTGCCTGACATTGCCGCCCTCTAGTCGCCACACTGAAGAAGTGAAGAGTGAAGCCTCAAGCTCAACTCTTAAAAATGAAGATATAGACTGGAGCGCACTTCTAGGGCTCCTGCTTCTTTTTCTTGTTCCTTTTTCTTCTTTTTTCTTGTTTTGCTTTTTGTTTATTTATTATTTATTCACATAAGTTGAGTCAAGGAGTGGGCCTAAGCTAAAGTTCCCTGGGCTGGTTTGAACAATTTATGTCTGACCACTAAATTTTTTTAATACATAAGATGTGGTTCAAATAAAAGGGCTAGGACCCAGGTTGGCTCCCCCAACTCTGCCATAGAGCCGTTTCTGGGGCGGTCAAGGTGTTACCGCCGCACAGGGCCCCCTCTGGCAGCCGATTTTGTTTTTTAATTTAAAGGTTTGGAATAGCTTATATATAATATTTTTTTTTCGAAACGATAGAAATATTATAGCTCAGAAATAGAATGTTTTACATCGGATGCCAACGGGCAACAAGGATTCAACCAAGGGGGATACCCCAACCTAGGATGAAAAAGGCAACCCAATCAAAGGGGCTCCCAAAACAAGCCAAACAGGCCAAAGCAACAATGCACCAAACAAATCAGCAGAAACCGTTCCAAGACATAATAAAAAAAAAGAAAAAACAGTCAGCAAAAGAAAGACAAAAAGATGCCTAAGCTATTACATCATGAAAGCTTGATTAATATCCTAAGCATCTCGCAGTCTTCAAAACAACAGGGCAACCAAAGGAAAATCCAAAGAAACTTGATGTAAGTGAGAAGATGGACTCCACCAAAACACATCCTAGAGCACACCACCTCGGACAAATCAAGCAAGATACTCAAAGAAGAATACCATCGCTGCCATGAGAAGACTGGTTGAGGAGGGATCCTCCCATTTGTCTTCTCTAGCCAGCTTGAATTCCACCCATTCTCGCGCACAAAAAAATCCACCAAGTCTTTATCCAAAGTTCTGATTTTTGAAACATCCAGAGATTTCTCGCACTTCCACAACCACCACAAAATATAAACAGATAATTGTATTCTATCAATGTACACATTATTCCCTCCCCCAAGCAAATATTCTCGCCACCAGGCACCAAAAGATTTAGGCTCGGAGGGCAAGAAATCCCAACAAATTGGGGCAATCTTCCACACAACCTTTAGCTCTAGAGCAAGAGAAACAAATATGATCAATGTTCTCTTCAAACTCACCACAAAGACAAAGAAATAGATACACCCGGATTTTTCTAAGTAAATGCTTTATCGATGTAGGGAGAAAACCATGTATACATTTCCATAAAATATATTTAAGCTTATGCTTAATATTCAATTTCCAGCTTTTATTCCACATTCTAGACAAAGAGGTCTACCCGTGCGCCATTTCGTAGAAAACACCCAGTCTCTATAGCACGCACGGGTCGTGCGTCCACGCACGGGTTGCCTGTGCGCCACCCAAACGTCCGAATTTGCTTGCGGGGTCTTCATAAGAGTTGTCGCCCTCTCTCTTAGCTTTCCATAGCCACTTGAATCACCTCAATATCAATGTTTTAGAGAGAGTTATGGCCAAAATACCAAACCCTGCCAGTGCTGGAAATTCCATACGCGTTTGGATGTTCCTTGAGATAAATCTCCTTGTTGTTTGATCATCCATGCTTCTTTTGACACACGACTCATCACTATGACTCTAGACTCCATATAGTTGGCTTCCAATTGGGTGTAATCGCTTGATTCTTGATGATTCTAGGTAGCAATGCTCGTATTTGTCACAAAATCACTCCAAATATCGTTAAATTCCTACAAAACAAGCAAACGTAATATCTTTTTCCACAAAGAGCGAATATATACCATTTCATACACGTTATTGCATGTTTAATCACCATTTTAGTCATATTTATACCTCAAAATACATGCAAAACTCACACCTATCAAAATCCCCAAACTTAAACTCATGGCAGTCCCGGTCAACGCTTTTAAAACTAGACAACACATGATTGGGAGTAATGAAAAGTACAACGCACAACAACTCCATAAAATTCGCATTGTTTATCGTAGGTGTCAAGCAACGAATCAACCAAGCCTCAAACATCTAACATAGAGCACACATCAAATAAATCATGGTAAATGCTTTGAATCACTTCTCTCAAGATCAAGTGTATACTCTTATCTCACATGAATATAGGACGTGTTTACGCTCAATTCAATTCAATGTTGAAGAATTACCATAAGCTTGCAAATCGTCTCATATCTCCGCCACTAGAATATATGCAATTTGTGAATCAAAAAAGACTTTTTCTTTTGGTTATAATGAAGGCTCTTTGGTTAGGGTAGGAAAATATGGATAGAGTGACTCAAACTCGAGCGTATAGACCGATGAGCATATAAATCATCTACATTAAAGCTCAATATGCTACTAAATTCTTCTCTCATTTTCATCAACTCTTCTTATCTCCATCCCATTTCTTTTGTAAACATTATCACCTCACATTACAATTCCTAGCCTCCAAGTTCATTCAATGAAAACTCACATCATAAAATCGATTTTTTTTTTCCGACTCTTTTATGAATTTTCAACATTTCTTTTCTCCTCCTTTTCTTCCTCTTTTGTTCCCATCAACCAATTTTTTACAATTATCCAATTTTTCAATTCCAACTCATTCATTCCCTTTACTCAATGTTATACGCTCAAGTGTAGGGTAACAAATATATCAAGTTAAGGCTTGAATTGTTGCTATCAAGAAATTAGGCAATAGGTTCAAGTTGGCTAACTAGGGATTTCAATATCATCATTAGGTAAGCAAAAGGCTTGAAGGGCTAACAAAAAAATGGCCTTTGATCATTTTCACAATTCGCATACAACATGTGACTTTGATAGAGATACCAGAGCAAGTTCTAGAATTCTAACAACATGAATGATACACTCAAATCAATCAACAAGACTGCATATGATGAAAGCAGTAAAGGCTCAAAAGCTCACAGGCTTGCAAATACGTAATTCAAAGCATCAAACCATGTTCTCAATATCCACATGCTCAATATCATCTATTCATGGCTCAATCAACTCATACTCAACACCCAATCCTAACAATACAAAATTTTCAAAATCAAGCATAAGTTACAATCAAGAGATCAACTCACTCCCTAAAATCTATGAAAGCAATAAACGTGCTAAAACAATAAACGTGTTTCTAATGCAAATGCAACCTAAAATGCTCTACATGCAACTATATGAAAACACACAAAAATGCAATTTTGTTTTTAATCCACACATTTCATATCAAAATAACTATCTCTCCCCCCAAACTTAAATGAAATTATATCGCACGTAAGAGAAGATAGAATTTCAATATAAAACTCGTGTGGATTTACCGATTCATTGTGCGGGTGGTGGCCCTCCTTGGCATCTCCTCATATCGCTAGGACTTCTTCCTTCAACCATCACTTCAAGTGTTGTACCTTAATATTGTCTTAGCGTAAGGACGCACGGGTCGCGCGCCTTTGCGCACGGGCCTGCCCGTGCTTCATCTTCAAGCCACATTAGTCCTTCCTCCAGAACGCACGGGTGTGCGCTAGCGCATCGTCACCCATGCATGATGCCGCATAACAACACTCAGTTTTTTTTTTACAAAAAGAAAACAAACAAAAACAAAAATCACACCACAAACCGTTGGGTTGCCTCCCAACAAGCGCTATATTTAACGTCTTTAGCTTGACGCTTATTAATTTCGATTCGTACCACCTTTGAATGCATATATTAGCCGCTTTGGATCGTGGTCAAGAACCGTTTTCCCATTGTTTGCATCTCGTAATGCATAATTGGGATTTCCAGGCAAGTATTGGAGTCCTGATGTTGGAACACTTTGATTTGAATTATGCTCATGTTGTCCGTGCGTGTACGCATATTCCGTGCCCGTCTCATTCTGGAATAGTTTTCTTATGACATCTTGCACGCGCTGCACGGGCGTACACACATGGTTCGTGTGTTCCTTGTCCTGCTTTTTGCTCAATTTCGTACCATACATGGGCCGAAAGTGCATAGACAGCATAATCCGTATTTGGTTCCGAACTTTCTTGCTTTTCCAGATCTTCGCTCCTCGTATGCGCACCACTCTTTTTATGAATGGCACTACATTGTTCCTTTGAGTTGGCTTCATGGTGCTCGAAAAATGGCTCTTTTGTTGTTGTTCACCAATAATCGTAGCTAATAGGCCCATTTGAGTCTCAAGATTTTTTATCGAATCGCCATTTGCAACTCCATCAAGTCCATCCTAGCCTCTTGTGCATCGAACCGGTTCCTTGTCTCACTTACAAATGAAGTCATTTGATTCATGGGTCAAAGTGCATGACATAATCCGTATTTGGTTCCGAACTTTCTTGCTTTTCCAGGATCTTCGGCTCCTCGTATGCAAAGACCACTCTTTTTATGAATGGCACTACATTGTTCCTTTGAGTTGGCTTCAAATGGTGCTCAAAAATGGCTCTTTTGTTGTTGTTCACCAATAATCGTAGCTAATAGGCCCATTTGAGTCTCAAGATTTTTTATCGAATCGCCATTTGCAACTCCATCAAGTCCATCCTAGCCTCTTGTGCATCGAACCGGTTCCTTGTCTCACTTACAAATGAAGTCATTTGATTCATGAATGCAATGAGGGCGTCTTCCAAAGATGGCTTTGCCTCTGCATTAGTAAACCCATTCATTACATTGAAGCTTGATGGTGGTGGAATTACATTCTCCGTGCTAGCATATGAAAAATCTTCGTAAATCCCCAATTTGAACAATAGTGCGTAGGAGTAGGATTATTCCCATAATCGTAGAAATTACGCTTATTGAAATAATTGACTCCTCCATCCGAGCGTGCACCTATAACAATTCAAAGAAATAAATCAAACATTGTAGAGGTAGAATTTACAAAAGAAAAATGAAATAAAATAAAAAAAAATCTAAATTAAAAATAATTCTATCTATCGCAATATTAGCATCAAAAATTGTATTAGTCCACTGACAACGGCGCCAAAACTTGTTCGCCTTATATTTTTAGCTTCACCGCAAGTGTACGGTGTAGTTTATAGAATAGGGTAAGCAAGGTCGTATCCACAGAGACTAATAAATTAATGTGCTAAGTATTGAACTAAGATAGTCTTATTTTTATTTAGACGATCGTAATTGGATGATTGTTGTGGAAGTAAAGACAAGATTAACCACAAAAACACAAGATACTAAGAATAATGGAATTATCAAGGGAATGAATGGATTTCCGGGTTATTGTTTCAATTAATATTCCTCTTGTTGTCCGATTTAATCCAAGCCAAAGTTATTATCAATACACCTATAAGACGATCACAATGGTATTTTATCCTCCCTCTCGAGATGTATATAAAGTGTAGATTGAAATATCTATGCTAGCATCTCTACTCAACATAAGATACACAACTCCCAAATGCACAATAGATCAAATGTCCTCACAATATTCACAAACCTCTCGATTCATGCAAATATTCGTGTCAAGTACTTAAGATCTAATATTGAAACTCATCTCTCGAATTATGAATCAATATATCAAACATGTTAAATCATTGGCCAAGTGATAAAACAAGAATAAGCTCAAAGTACTCAAATAGGCTTCAAGATAATAACTTCAACCAAGATTAAAACATCCAACAAGAGTTCATTAATCTACTTCCAAAACCCGGAAATCACAAGATGTTTAGCTACCCATGACAAATAAACAACTCATAGACAAATTGTTCATATTCATAATAAGCTAAAATGAAAGATTAAAGCACAAAGAATGAGAAAACTTAGGGAAATGGATAATCTCTCGATTAATCTTCAACCTCAAGCTCCGATTCGACCCGATTCTTCATTTGATTCTTCCTTGATGAAATTGATGTGTTTCTTGTGTTCTTGGGTCTTTTCCAAACCTCTCCCCCCTGGTGTGCGCCCCAAGAAGTGGTATTTATACCCTTTTGGAAGTCTAGGTCAATTTGCTGTCATTTTTGGAGTTTTTAAAGCACGCACGGGTCGTGCGCCCATGCACGGCCTACCCGTGCGCCATTTCGTAGAAAACACCCATAGCCACCCAAACGTCCGAATTTGCTTGCGGGGTCTTCATACGAGTTGTAGCCCTCTCTTAGCTTTCCATAGCCACTTGAATCACCTCAATATCAATTTTGTAGAGAGAGTTATGGCCAAAATACTAAACCCTCGCTAGTCTTTGGAAATTCCATACGCGTTTGGATGTTCCTTGAGATAAATCTCCTTGTTGTTTGATCATCCATGCTTCTTTTGACACACGACTCATCACTATGACTCTAGACTCCATATAGTTGGCTTCCAATTGGGTGTAATCGCCGATTCTTGATGATTCTAGGTAGCAATGCTCGTATTTGTCACAAAATCACTCCAAATATCGTTAAATTCCTACAAAACAAGCAAGCGTAATATCTTTTTCCACAAAGAGCGAATATATACCATTTCATACACGTTATTGCTTGTTTAATCACCATTTTAGTCATATTTATACCTCAAAATACATGCAAAACTCACACCTATCGCTTATCGCAGCCATAATGTTAGCTTTTTGCGGCCCTATAAGTTATATTTAACCGAGAAACTACCCTTTTTATCGAAGTGCCAAAAGAGTCTATCTCTAGTATCAGACCACTAATATGGGTGTCAAGAATTTTAACAAATCAAGATGGCAAAAATGGGAGTTAACCAGTGTGACATTCCACTCCCTACCATTCTCACATAAGAGATCACTCACCCAAACAAGATTACTCTTAGAAAGCGGGGGTAGGCTTGAAAGAATGAGACCGAGGAGCCAAGGAGACTCCCAAATTTTGATAGACTTGCCATCACCAATTGAAAATCTGCCCCTAACTTGAAGGTGTGAAGGAAGACACCCACCCTTTCCATAACCAAGAATCCCCTCCCTTAGAAGAAATAGAAAAGACACTATGATTAGGAAATATCTAACCTTCAAGAGTTTGCTAACCAAAAGATTGGGTTGTGTTGCCGCTCCAAATCATTTTAGCTAAGAGGGCGAGTTGAAATCTTGGATATCTTGAAAGCCCAAACCCCCAACCTCTTTAGCATTAGACAATTTATCCCACTTGGGCCAATGAATTTTATGACGCCCTTCCTTGTTAGAACCCCCGTAATCGCAAAGAACCATACTATCAATGGCTTTGCAAATTCCCGGAGGAAGTTTAAAGACAGGACATAACATAGGTGGGAAGTGCTTGCATCACGGACTTGAGGAGGACCTCCTTCCCAAAGGGATTAAGAAATGAATTTTTCCAATTGAGAGTTCTCTTTTGGGCAACATCAATGACATACTTTGAAGGTTTCTTTTTTGGATTTTCCAATAAGCATGGGGAGGCCAAGGTACATTGAGCTCGGATGCTCTTTGACATTACATAACAGACATGATTTCACTTCTATTAGCGTAAGGAGTATTTTTGCTAAAGAAAGAAGAAGACTTATCCGAGATTAACAAATCGACCCGGATGAAGAACAATATCTATCAAGCGAGCCTTAACAACTCGGCTTGAGAAGATTGACTTTTACAAAAAAGGATAGAGTCGTCCGCAAAAAATAAATGGGTAATGACCGGAGCATTTCTACTGATTTTAACACCCGAAACACGAGTCAATCCTAGATTGCTTAATGAGGTTAGAGAGGGCCTCGACAAGATAATAAGGAGGTAAGGAGACAAAGGGTCACCTTGTCTTAAACCTCTACTAGGATTAATATAGCCAGAAGTTTGCCCATTGAGATTAAACGAAAATGAGGTAGAATTGACACACACCATGATCCAACGAACAAAATTGGATGCGAATCCCATTTTCAGAAGAATGGAAGCCAAGAAATCCCACTCAACTTGTCATAGGCCTTAGCCATATCAAGTTTAAGTGCCATAAAAGCGTTTTTATTCTTCCTGAGGTTTTTAAGATAATGGAAACACTCGTGAGCAATCACAACATTGTCAAGAATTTGTCTCTCGGGGATAAAAGCAGACTGATTTGGACTGATACAGGCATGCAACATAGGTTTAATTCTGTTTGCTAGAATCTTAGAGATAATCTTATACAACACATTACAAAGGCTAATAGGTCTGAAGTGGGAGATAAGGGAGGGGTTTTTAATTTTAGGAATAAGAGTAATCAATGTGTGATTGATATTTTTAGGCATTCTAGAGCACAAAAAGAAATCTTTAACCGCCATACAAATATCATTTTCAATAACAGGCCAGACAGATTGAAAAAAGAGGGGTGTCATACCGTCCAAACCTGGAGCTTTAAGCGGGTTGAAATCGAATAAAGCCTTCTTGATTTCTTGATCAGACACAGGGCACATGAGAATCGAGTTCATAGCTGGTGTGATTGAGGTTGGCATCCCATCAAGAATCCCATCATCCCTCTGGGGTCTTGAAGATTCGAACAAATGACTATAGAAATCAGAAATCTCCTTACCAATCTCCTCTCTTGTGCAACAGATAGTCCCATCCCTCCTAACAAGTCTTTCAATGCTGTTAATTTTTCTCCTCATGGATGTGCATGCATGAAAGAACTTGGTATTTTGATCCCCTTCCTTAAGCCATTGTAATCTAGACTTTTGTTGCCAAAATCTCTCTTCATCAGAGTAAGCTGTTTTCAGTTGGAATTTCAGAGCCCTCCATTCATTCCAATCCCTGTTTCCTCCCAACATCATCAGACTATCCATTTTGCTCTTAAGATTTTCAATTCTGGCAGCAGCATTGCACTTCTTTGCTTGACTCTATTTAAGCAGTTCCACTCTACAATTGGCTATTCTTCTTTGAATCTGAATAAGAGGAGTACCCCCCACCTCTTTATTCCAAGTCTTTTCGACCACTTGAGAAAAGCCCTCCATTTTAGCCCATCCGAGATCAAAGTAGAATCTTTTTTTTTCTTGGAGTTCCATCACCCCGAATCAATTAACAACAGCAATGATCGGAGGCATGCTTTCGAATATGCTTAACCACTGTAGAAGAGAATTGAAGCATCCATTGTGTGGACCCAAAGGCTCTATCCAGCCTTTCTTCAACATACCCCTCACCCATCCTATTATTAGCCCAAGTAAAAGGGTGCCCTGTGAAACCAAGATCCCCCATTATCATCAGACCAATGAACCTTCTAAATCCCTAAAAACTGTTCTCAGATCTGATGAGACCTCCACATTTCTCATATTAAGCCACTAAATCATTAAAATCCCCACAAAGGATCCACAGAGATCCCCATCTAGCTTTAGCTTGTAACAGATAATTCCATTGGTGATGTCTCATTTGCAAATTGGTACTAGCATACACAAAGATGATCCAAACTTTGCCACTGCTCCCTCTCTTATCAATAAACATCTCAATACAAAAATTTGTACAAATAATTTCGTGTATAGTAATCCCAATATCCCAAAAAGCTAAAAGTCCCCCATTTCTACCATCGGGCTCAACACACACCCATCTCTCATCTACCTTAAGCTTCTTACAAACAGTCGCAATAAACTTTTTATTTTTTTTTGTTTCAGATAAAAACACCATATCCGGAAGGTGGAATCTTAAGGACTCCTTGAGTTGGGAAATTGTACAGGGTCCTCCCAGCCCTCTACAATTCCACACATATATCTTCATATTGACTTTGGTGACCACTCAAGGCTGGTCCACTCCACCATCTCCATGTCAGCATTAGAGTATTTTTCCTCACTCTCCCTTTTGTTTTTTTTTTTTTTGACTCAGGCCCCTCCTCTTCTATTTCCTTGGCTTTTTCCCCACAGTTTCTTTTCTTGCCACTAATATTACCCTTATTTTCATTGGTACTGATCCCAATTTTTATATTTCCTCTGTTCTGGACTTTTCCACCACTGCACTTAATCTTTCGACTTTTCAACTTTGGTTTTTCTGTATTGGTAATATCCTGAAATGGGACTCTAGTTTGACTGATTTGGATAGGAACATTGATCATTAGCTGGTTTTCCCCTACATCAATTGCCATCTCCACAGCTTTTCCTTTATCTTTAGTCATCTTTTGGATATCAACTGGCTTTGGGATTTCTTTGGTTTGCACCGCTGGTCTGATTAATTCCTTACCCAGCTGAATTTCACATGTCCTATTTAGCATATTTGGAGCATGATTTATCTCAGTTGGTAAGTTAACCTTGGTGTTCTCATTCTCTCTCATTTTCGAGCATTCTCCAACATGTGTCACCACAGATTGCATTGCTGCTTTCTCATTTTCCACTCGTTGAACCCCATCTGACTCCCTACCCCCTTCTTCCTTATCAACAGTGTTTCTTCGGGCTGGGGTTGGGTAGGCGCCCTCTTTCTTACCCCACTGCTTGAAATGGTAGCTCTAAGCCACTCCCCAAACTGCCCCTCTAATAGTGAACCTGTTTGTATATCAGTTTTTCTACCCTCACAGGTTTTCTCTATATGTCCAACATGCCCACAGTAGAAATAGAAGTTGGGGATAGCTTCACATTTAAAATCGACCCATTTCGATGTCTCACCGAGGGATATGTTGGCACCCCTCAGGAGAGGCTTTTCAAGGTTTATTTCGGCTAAGATTTTCACACATCGGCCCTAATAGCTCCCTGTTTCAGGAATCATAACGTCGAGGACTTCCGAGAACATTTTACCAATGCGCATCCCAGTTTCTGTTGAGACCCAATGAACCGGGAGGTTCCAAATCTGGACCCATATTTCCACCGAACAGATTTTGTTCAGTCCCTCCGTAGCCTCCTCGGACCATTCCTGAAGGATGAGAAATTGGTTGTCAAACACCCATGGTCTTCCTCGTAGCACTTTCTGTTTATCAAATGCATTCTTGAACACAAACTGATAGCAGTTAACTCCAAGTTCCCTCATAACCAGAGGTTCCCTTGTTTGCCATATTGAAGCCATGGTGGTTTTCAGGCCGAAGAAGTTGGCCTGTTTTTCTCCAAAGACTCTCCCCAGCAAACTATTTTCACATTCCGCAAGACTAGGGACCACATCTTTTATTTCCAACGCGATGCCTTCTTTTTCCTCAGAAGATAATAAGATTTTTTGAAGTTTTTCTGAAATGTCTCCTTCGTCACTACACGGGACCACATCCTCAATCATCTTCCAGCTATGAACACGTGCTCACACCTGAGACCAACCAAAAAAGCAAGGAAAAACAAAGAAAAAAAATGAGTAGGTAAAGCAAGGAAAAATCACAAAAACTAAGAAAATTAAAGAACCAGGAAGGTGGGTTGTACGATTAGAAGAGTAAATGAAGGTAAGCAATAAAACAAAAGAGTTGGTAATGATCGGATGGCGAGAATAAATTGACGCGGCGCTACTAAGTTTTCTACACTCCACACACATGGAACTAGGGCACACTCTTAGAGAGAGAAAAAACACACTCCAAGAAGGAGACTCCCAATAGCTTATATATATAATAATGCCCACTAATTTTAACAAAAGAGTTTCTTAGCTTAGTGGATTGTTCTCTTCTATTGCGTGTTTAGGTTGTGAAGTCTCATTTTTTTCCTTTCACCAAATAAAATAAAAAATGATTTTTATTTCATATTATAATTTATTTAGATTTTAGAGTTTTCCCTCAATTTATTTTTAAAAATTAAGATATATATAGATTTAGTTATTTGATTTCACCATTACCGTGAATTTTATCTATATTTATTATTTTATTTATTATTGCTTTATTCTCTTCCATCTAAAATAAAATCTTTTATTCCTTAAAGTTTTTTAATAGGGAATAAATCTCAGGATCCATTTCGATTTGATGAATTTGGAGTTACGAATTTCAAATCCATAATAATAAATCCATTGAGGTTATTTGGATGAAGTAATTCTATATTGGATTTCAAAGAGGATGTTCAAATTCATCTTATATGGAGTCATTTGCAATTCTTCCCCCAGATCCTCTCCCCAAATCTTAAATTCTTCTATCCCAAATACAACTTCAAAGAAATTGAGAGACTCAGGGTTTGAACTCTGATCAACCGTCTTGCAAAGGATATTGATACCATTTCTAAAATAAAGTCTGGTTGATGATTTTGCAAATAAAAGTGTAAGGATATCTAAGCTCCAAAAAACAAAAACGCAAGGAGATCAATTCTTTATGGTTAATGTATTGGTAGATTTTCCTTTAAATATATGATGTAATGATACTGAAGTATCACTTTGTAGCACTATTTTAGTGAATTGGAAACATTAAAATTGTAATATAAATATTTTATTACTTTATGTTATGATTAATGAAATTAATTTTCGTAATACTGATTAATTAATTATTTTAATTTTTTATATGAATATAAAGGCCCCATTTGTTCTCTCGCACCAGATTCTTTAAAATATAGGAATGACTCTGCTCTGCCAATGGCTACAATGGAAGTCAGGGGGATAATTGGTTTTGAGCATGTGTGTATTTTATGGGTGTATGTATATATTTGAGTGTGTAGTTATGTGTATATATGTGCATTTAAGATTTGGTTTGATGTGTCGTAGGGGTTTTGCTGCCGCCGGAGATGAACGGGGAGAAATGGACAAACGAAAGCTGTGGGAAATGGAGAAACAGTTGTCCAATTTGTGTGTGTGAATCCGACACAGTGTTTTTGTGTGTGTGCATGTGCACGCATCTGTGTGTGTGTAATGCCCCCTCATGTACGCCTTAAGGATCGTTAACATTAAACTTCTTTAAGAGAGTTTTTAAAACAAATATACAATATTAAACTGGGTTTTTTTTATTATAATAAAATCGATCATTAATTATGAAAGTATAAATCATCTTAAGAAAATAGATAATCTCATAAACCAAGAGTTTGAATTCATAAATAGTGAAAGCATATAAATTGAAAAGAGGTTTTCAGTGCATATTAGAATAAAACATAGCGGAAGCATGAAATATTGCAAATAAGTTTCAGTTGGCATCATAATGTATAATGTCTTTTTGACGTAATTCCGTTTCCAATCTCATCGTTGCACATACGCTCCTCATGTTCTTCAATTTAAGTCATCCTCATAACATTATTATCTGCAACATGATGTAACTTTAATAAGCATTAAACTTAGTAAGCACATATGAATTCTCACAAAATATTTTTAAAATGATGAATTTAAATTTATGAATTTTAGTATTGGAAACATGAGTATGAATATCATAAATAATGTTTGCATCTCTTTCTATGCATAAACAAAAACATGCATATTCATTTTATCTTTATGGGCCCAAGCGTTACACCATTAACATCATTGGTGCGCCGTCATGCAAGGAAAGGGGTAACTATTCCCAAACCAGACATGACAAGTCCACCTAACGGGACAAACATTATCATTGGGCGTGTAACGCTTACATTAAGTGATACATACATGTACATTTTATGTAAAGCTCTTAAAAAAACTGTATAGAATGCTATAAAAGTATTCCATAGGAAATGCTCAAATACAAGATGTTGTAATCAATATAATTTCTATAAATTTCATAAATATATATATATATATATATATATCAAGTTGCAGGTGAGTATGAACTTACTTGACTTGCTTACTAAATCTTTTTCTTAAGGGTGACGAACGTCTTGATCACAGTGTGTTCGTTTTCTTGAAAATATTCATGTCAACTATTTCCATAAGAAACACTTAAAAATTAATATCCATATTAGGAAGCCATTGATTTGTAAAATATATCATCATATTACATCATTAATGGTCTAGATAAAGGCCATAACATTTATGAGTATATAGTTGAACATAACTTTCCAAAACTGGTAACTATGACTTTTACATACTTAGGAAATTAGAACTCATAATATTCATAAGTAGTTAATGTAATATTCATTCATAAGATTCTTAACATCCTAACAGAGCATCTCAAATTTTATACATTTATACATCTATGATAAATATGACTTCACCATTTGTTATTCAACAAAATAGTTCAACCAAATTGTAAGTTAAACATGACATACTGGGATGAATGGATTTTAACTCTAAACCTAGACAATATATGGACATGAAATTTTAACACCTTATAGATAACATATAATTATATATCTCAGAATTTTAGTAAGATAATGTAACATCAATTAATAGTGAAAAACAAATTTAGAATACTAATAAGAAAAAAATCTTAAATCCTTACACAAAGTGAGCATATTTGCTTCTAAATTTTATATTCAATAAAATACGATAGATAAAAATCTACAAAATTTACGGGGTACTTATAATACGTACATGAAAGATATATCCAAAAATAAGCTTCATATAAAATCATTTCAATTCTGTACATGGTTCGAAATATTTGATATCACCAAATTTCCAGATTCATGAGACAATATTTAATAATGAAATAAAATTCACTATAAAATAAAAAATATAATATTTGGTACTGACCTTTTATCATAAAACACAGATCATATAAATAAACATTCCAAAAGTTTAAAAATCACTCAGGACTAGTCATTAATAGATCATAACAATTCATTGATAAAAATCGCAACGTAAGGTACATACCTTAATGGTTTTTGGGAAGTTTTGTATAATGGATGTGGTTGTAAAATTTGCAGAGATTTTGCCAAAACCATACTCATCCTATGTGTATATAACATGAATTTATTTGTCATGTGTATTAAATTAAAAGAATAATAGTTGTTGTCATTCACATGGTTGAGTTGTCAAGTATGACCTTCTAGTTGTTCAAATTGGTGGAAACCATATTTTCCTCTCAATGGCTAGCAAATAGGTGAGTAAGCTATGAAACGTTTGTTTTATTGTGTATTAGCAGCTGAGAAATCACAAGGGACAACTAGCAAATTAAAAAGTTAGGTGTATAGCTCACCTATATTCAAAAGTGTCAAGCTGCCACTTTAATTTTCTGGTTTGAACCAGTTGTAGTATATGACCATATCTCTTGATGTGTATGTCACAAAAACGTGCATTTTATATCTATAGAAAGCTAAGACATGTGGCTATAACTTTTGTGTTAGTCATATTCTGAGAAACAATTTATTTAAGGGTAAAAAATGCATGCCAAGTTTGAATATGTATGCTGTCACAGATTCACATTGTGACATACTTTTGTATTTTAAGCATAACTTTTGATCTAGACATTCAAATAATATGATTTTACCACTTTAGAAAGCTAAGAAAAACATCTACACGTTTATGTTTCAAATAATTCAATTTTCATGAACAAAATAGGAATTAGATTCTATTTAAATCTATACATGAGAGTTTGAGCATACAAATTATTGGGTGCAATTAGGTTGCATCCATATTTGAGATAATAAGGAGTCCTATTTAGATGAGATTTATCTAGAAACCTCTCATATTAGGACTCTAACTGAGATATGAGATTGAGATATATATTGATATCTCTCCCTACAATATTAGCATAATTGAGAAAATCGTCCCTCACAAGAAAATAATAATCTCTCTCCTAAAATATTTCTCTACGGTTTTCTTCTTGGAATATCACCAAAATCTCCAAGGGTTTAAGGTGTGCACACCCAAGTAAATAATTCTAATAATTATTTACACCAACGAGAAAGGCGGTTCGCATTTGTTGTTCGTGGTTCAATTGAGAAAGGCTTGTAGATGGCTTAATCATGGATCAAAAGTAGGCTTGTAGACGGGTTCAATCCTGGCTATGTGGATCGATAATTCCGTTGCAAATAAGTATACACGATCCACCTTATATGTGCAAATATGTGATTTGATACTAACCCATATTTGATAACAGTGGTATCAGAGCCATTAGGGCTCGTTCTCGCCTATTTGATATGCTTGAGTTTGATAACATGTAGGATTTGATTTAAAAAAATTTGAATCTGATTTTTTCGTTTTTATATATGTAATATTGATGTCAAATTGTAAATCTCGGAAAGATGATTAATTTGATATATTATGCATGAAAAACGGATTTGAAACGAATAAGTTATGATGATTCATAGTTTTTGGAACAAAAACATAGTTATGCATTGAAAGTCGTGCCAGAATATTAATGGTCTTTGTTCTTAGTTTCTGGTCATCCGTAAGATTATGTTTAAGAAAAACGTGCCAAGACATTAACTTTGTTGTTCTTGAAATTTATTCTTTTGTGCTTGTACTGCCCGCTATTTCCGCGCACTGGGCGCTGGATTTTTTTAACGCGGAGCGCAGACCAGAGGATGCGCTGACGTGGCGCGATCGTCGTGGACCGAGTGCTGACATGTCGCAACGCAGCTGATATGGCGCGTCGGCTGCCATGCGGGCAGTTGGCATGACATATGTTTGACGGGCACGTGGCGCTGAGTAGTGCCTAAGTGATGTATCCCTTTATTTAAAAAAAAGTGTTGAATTGTTGGTCTAACACTGATTTGAACTCAACTTTTTTTGATTTATCATATTAATGTCCACCATCGCTAAGATGATTTTTGTTATTATCCTAAATTGTTTTCTATTTACGCAAAACCGAATAACAAGTTATTTTTTACGCGTTGGGACGCTTGCAAAAAAAAAAAAAAAAACTAATTTTTTGTGCATTTTTATTTTTTATTTTAGGATTAATGTATGTAAAATTATTTTGTGCATATTAGTGCTTCCAAAAATTATTTTTATGCATGAGAATGCTTGCAAAATTATTATTTGTGCGATGATGCATGAATAATTATTTTTTGCACATATGTAGCAATGATATTTTTTTTTTTTTTCGCATTATTTGAATGAAAGAAAATTATTTTTTGCGCATTAAGATGCTTACAACAAATTATTAATTTTTTTGTGCATTGTGATGCATGAGAAAATTATTTTTACACATTGGTGCATGGAATTTTTTTGCATAAGGTGCGTAAAAAATTATATTTTTTTGCGCATTAAGGTGCAAGCAAAAATATTATATGTGATTTTTTAATTTTTGAGTTGCATGCTATATAATCATTTGCAATCCCAATTGTATGGTAATGTCTTAGTTTATCACTCCATAGTACCAAGAAAAACCTAGTTGTTGGTTAGAAGTCAACGGATTTTCGTGCACCTTATTTCTATCAATGTCTCTTCACCGTCTTAAGAAATAGTTCATTATCAGTCATTTAAATCCATTTTTCATGAACCTATTTAAGTCTTAAAATTTGAAGAATCATTATTTAGTCTCTAGAAAATGCTAGAAATTAAAATACCTGAAAATAATTTTCACTACTGGTCATCTATATACGCACAATCCCCCTTTTCTTAGTTGACAGTCCATCTTGATCATTACTAGTTAGTAAATATGCCGAATATTAATATATGTCAGAATAATCCAAATTTTAAATATTCAGATACCAGTAGCTTAATCTCATCAAGTAAATTATAAACCTCCAGCTTGGCTGAGAAGTTCTATTAAATTTTCCTTGAATTTACACAAAAAAATATTTATATTTACTTATGTTATCAGACATCTTACGATGGTTCAACTTTTATCCTAATCCATTCATCCTTCTATCTTGATCACAAAACCTCAATTTGAATCCCATAATTTTGATGAGTTTCAAGCCTAATACGTACCTTCTTTTCTAACCAGTCGGTAAATAACTGTTAGGAAATTTATTGTTAGATTTTGATGATACCATGTAAAACATAGAATAGGAAGTTGACACCCCATTTTCCTTGTATTTCTATTTGTAATAGATAAGACAGCATGAGCTGAGTGAAATTAGCTATGTTGAGGAATACAAGAGTCAACTAAAGACTGAAGTGGAGACCTAGTTGTGTGTTAGCTGAGTATAGTCAAGATGAAAGGCACAGACTCGACTGAAGAAGAGATCCAGCTGTGGGACAGCTGAGTAAAGGATGATGAAGTGACAATCAAGTCAGTTGAAAGCCAAGTTTGCCAGTTGAACAAATAGTTGGGTCATTCCTAAAAGGTTGGAGCAGACTCAAGTCAAAGGGGTAAAAACAGCTGTCAAGTCAAGTCAACTGATATTAATCCGTTACACGGAAGTCAAGGACTTTACTCAATATAGTAATACGTTCAAGCTGCATTGTCTTAAAGTGCTCATCCCAGAAGTGTGCAAATAGAATAAACCAATGGGAAGCATTGAGCTTGTGTCGAACCTCAAACACTGCATACATCATTTAATACGGGATATGTCACCATCACAAGCTGCAAATCAAGAAAAGACAAGACATAACCAAGAAGTGTTATTTGAAAGTTGCATATCTCTTCAACGGGCAAATTTTCAAATAAGCACTATAAAAGGCAGAGAAAGCAAATGAGAAAAGGTTACCGTTTTTACAAGCAATACAAGCAAGCAAAACCTAAAATATTCTCTCAAGCTTTCTATGATATTCCTCAAGCCTAAAATCAAAGAAACTCGATCCAACACATTTAGTGACGGAAAGAATACTTCATCAAGTTGAAGAGAAAACAGTTTATAGAACTAAAGGGTCTACTCTCCAAGGTTGAAGGAGATTTAGAAAGGTTCAAGGTCGAACTGAGAAGATTTGAGCTCGTTGGAAGGTTGTGTGATCAATTCCAAAAGTTCGAAGGAGCCAAGCAGCAAGGAAGCTGTCTTGTGAAGAAGATGAGTCCCAAGAGCAGCCAGCTGTGTGATCAAGGCTGACTCGGACTGATAAATGCTTTGTAACTTGATCTGTTACTTAGAAGATTCCTCCAGGAGTTGGAGAAGAGTGGAGTAGAGGAATTACCCCATCTTCGAACCACTATAAAAATTTGCTTATGTCATTTTACTTACAACATTTTACTTTCCCCGCATATTTGTGATATCTCATTGTTAAGTTAAGATGTTCAACCTAGCTGATAATAACATTGCTAAAAACAAGTGTTAAAACAAGTTTAATAACAACAAGGGTGAAAAGTCTTCCGCTGAACAAAACTAAATCAACTGTTAATCTAAGTGTTAGCTGATCACAACAAAGTTATACTATCAACAGCTCAGTCGAGTATGTTAAGTGGCTAACTTTGCTGAAGTAAGCCAACCTAGTTGTCCCTCATGGACTTAGCTAATTTGAGTGAACTCGAAATTATTTAAAAGGACTAAAATCGAAAATTTTGTAAGATTTATTCAAACCCCCCTTCTAAACCTTACAACTCACCCATTGGTACCTACAAGTGGTATCAAATCGGTTGTTTCACTGAGCCTTCCGCATACGTGTTCTTGAACTAGATCTCAATCTTTTCAAAGGATACAACACTTGTGTTTTCAAAACTTTTATTTCAAAAGCAAAGTTATTATCATGGAAGCAAATCTAACTCGTATTCCCATGTTTACAGTGGAAGAGTTTGATGACTGGAAAATTCGTATGCATGCTCACCTATCCGCTTTGGACGATGAGATGTGGCTAGTGATAGAAGATGGGCCACCGCAAATCTTTAAGGTCAACATCATTGTAAGAAGAGTACCTCCAGATGAAGGAGAGGAAGTTGCAGCAGAGCCGGACCGCTATGGTTGAAAAACCACACTGTGAAAGGACGAATGAAGATAGAAAAAGATACAACCTTGATAATGTTGCCAAGGACATCCTCTACAAGACTTTGGACAAGGCTATGTTCAACAAAGTAAAATCATGCAAATTAGTCAAAGAAATATGGGATAAGCTAACCCTGATTTGTGAAAGATCGTAATGTGTTAAAGAGAATAAATTAATCGGTCTTTGTTCAAAAATTCAAAAACTTTAAAATGCTTGCAGGTGAGAGTCTGGATTAGCTGGATGCCAGATTCACAGAAATTACAAATGAGCTTTCAGCTCTTGAGAAGGAGTGCACTCAAAAGGAGATGTGCATGAAGATTTTAAGAGCCCTCCCAGCTGAGTAGGAAATGAAGGTCACGGCCCTGAGACATTCCATGGACCTCTCCAAAACATCAAATCATGAGCTATTCTCAGACCTCAAAGCTTATGAGTTCGAGTTGAGAAGAAAAGAGCAAGAGGAAACAGTTGTACCCAAGACAGCTGCACTATTGGCCAGTGAAGGGAAGAAAGCTGATCCAAAAGAAACAATTGACCAGGAGGAGATTGCCCATATGGTGAAAAGGTTCAACAAGTTCTTCAAAAAGAACTACAAAAAGAAGAAGGGTGAAACCTCCAAAAGACACTCAAGACCTTCCAAAGAAAAAAAGGACATGCCACCCAAGAGAGTGAACATCAAAGAGCTAACTATCAAAGAGCCGATAATCGAAAGTCGAAAGAATCGAAATGCAGAGAGCTGAGAACCTGTGTTGGGACCGCAGACAACCAGGACACTTCGTGTTGATTGTTCTTATCACCAGTCAACAAATACAAAAATGAAGAGGATAGAAAGGTCTTCAGAGAAAGAAGACATGAAAAGAAGAAAGTCATGTTGGGCTGCGAGATCACGAACCGGTAAGTGCAAGGAACCAAGAGACTTTCGGATAGTAGTGAAGCAGACTACTCGAGTGATACTGAGGAAGAGGCTATGATCTGCCTCTTGGCTAAAGAATAACACTCAAAAGATCAAGAAGATGAGGTACACTCTAACTCATCTCATTCAGATTCTAGTGATAGTGATTGTGACACAAATACTTCATCACCTACAGATCTTTATTTTTCATTAGCTAAAATGATGAAAGACTTTGAGCACATCAAAACCTCACACACACTTTTAAATGAGGAAAACAACCAGCTTAAATGTCAAAACTCACAACTGAGTAAAAAGCTGAGTACTCTAAGTTACATAGCTGATGAGAATACCAAGCTGAAGGCTGAAAATGCTAAGATCCAAGCAGAATTAGCTGCTACTTAAAAGAGAGAAAAAGATCTTAAAAATGTGATTGCTTCATTTACAAAGGCATCCAAATCATTGGATGAACTTATAATGAGCCAAAAAGAGTGTGGAGATAAAACAGGCATAGGATTCAATTCCTTTGTGCATGCTCAAGCTCCTAGAGTGATTTTGGAAAAAAAGATCCTCAAGTAATAGGGGAGTCCAAAACCCAAAAAGACCATATGTTGCACCAACACCCACACCAAAACATAATCACAACCATATTGGCCTTGGTTATAAGGGTAAAAGAAAGAATCCAGTAGAGTATGCTGAAAGGACAGCTGAAATAAAATTCAGAAAACAAAGCTACCAAAAGCCCCAGAGATTCCAGCAAATAAATTCATATGAAGGGAATGGTAGAAACTATCCAAACCAAGCTGATTGGAATAACCAAGAGAAATATCAGCAAAGACCTATGGGATACAAGGCAAAGTGGCCAAGACCTCAACCTCTGCAAAGGTCATTCCCAAGGCAAAAGAGCTATTATCACCACACATATGCACCCAAGCACTAAACCCATTAAGCACAAAAATTCCACTATTACCCCAAGAAAGCAAATGCTCAAACAAATACTCAGGCATACAGACAAAAAAGACAATTGTATGATCCTAAAACCCCCAAGCGATTTGCTAATGTGCACTATGATTATGGAACTAATAGATGGCAACCTCTTAGAGTCAGATCATTTGGCTATAGGTTGGTTGGAGGATCTTATAGCACTAACCCCCAGGACTTAGGCAAGTATGGGTACCTAAAAACTAATTTCCTTGATTGCAGGTTCAAGGAACAGTTGAGTGCCAAGGAACCTGGTACATGGATAGTGGTTGTTCTAGACATATGACAAGAAACAAGAAAAACTTTCAAAGTACAAGAAAATGAAAGGTGCAAAAGTCATATTTGGAGGGAATGAAGCTCCAGGGGAGATCAAAAGCACAAGATCCATAAAGAAAAATGGATTGGAAATCGCAGATGTTGCATATGTTGAAGGTCTTAATTTCAATCTACTAAGCATTAGCCAACTCTGTAACAAAGGCTACAATGTCCTATTCAATATGGGAGTTTTCCAGATCAAGGATACTGAATCAAATTAGATTGTGCTACAAGAAACAAGGAAGAAGAACATGTATGTAGCGGATTGGTCAACTGCTACACCAAGCACATGTCTGCTAGCAAAGAGTACATCTAAATCAAGTTGGTTGTGGCACAAGAAGCTGTCACCTGAATTTCAAGACAATCAACAAGCTTGCAAGGAGTCATCTTGTGGAAGGATTTCCTGACTCAGTGTATAGGAAAGAAAGTATATGTGATCCATGCTAGATGGGAAAATTTGCTTCAAGGACAAACCAAGTTCTTCTTCAATAAGGATTTTGCATCTGTTGCATTTGGACTTATTTGGTCCCGTTGAACCACCCAGCATCAGTGGAAAGAAATACACCTTAGTGGCAGTGGATGATTATTCAAGATATACATTGACAATTTTCATGTGTAAAAAGAAGGAAACACTGCAGAGATTACCTAAGTTGATGAAAAGAGTCAAAACATTATAAAGATAAGATCTGACAGGGGAACTGAGTTTGTCAATGGGATTATAACTCAGTATTTTGTTGAGAATGGTAATACTCATAAGTTGTCAGCTGCAAGGACTTCACAACAGAATGGAGTAGCTGAAAGAAGGAACATAACTCTCAAGAAGCTGCTAGGACAATGTTAGCTGAAGCTGGTTTGCCTAAGAAATTTTGGGCTGAAGCCATCAATACTGCCTGCTACACTTAGAATAGATGTATGATCAACAAGCAATTGACTAAGACTCCCTATGATATTTGGACAGGGAGGAAGCCAAATGTTGTAGATTACAAGATCTTTGGATGTAAGTGTATCATCCACAATAATGGCAAGGACAATCTGA
Organism: Rehmannia glutinosa; assembly: GCA_016081115.2. Classification (NCBI taxonomy): domain Eukaryota; kingdom Viridiplantae; phylum Streptophyta; class Magnoliopsida; order Lamiales; family Orobanchaceae; genus Rehmannia; species Rehmannia glutinosa. The sequence continues at coordinate 63,221 of JABTTQ020003142.1, read as the reverse complement.
AAGCTTTTGATGATAAAGGCGATGAAGGTATCTTTTGGGATACTTAGTCAAAGTAACGCTTACAGTGCTTGAACAAGAGGACTATGGTCACGTATGTCTATCCATGTGGTTTTTGATGAACCTAATGTTAATGGAGAAGATATAGATGAGTTAGCTGAGAAGCAGAATCAGCCAACTATGCAGACGAGTCCCTATGTTGATGCAGATGTGAGAGCATTCAATTCTAAAGAAGATGAGATAGCTGAATCTCAAAGACAACTGGAAGGTCTACAATGGAATGATGATGAAGAAGCTGTTAAAGACAACTTAGCTGCGAGGCTGCTGAATCCAGCAGACTTACTACAACCAGATGTGAGATGGTTGAGAGACCATCCTCCAGAGCTTGTCATTGGAGATGTTAGAGAAGGAGTAAGGACCAAATGCATAACTTAACATGAACCTAAAGATGTGTCACAACCATTAGATGACACACATTGGATTCTAGCTATGCAGTAAGAGTTGAATCAGTTTGAAAGAAACAAGGTTTGGGAATTGGTTCAAAAGCCTACCCACCAAAATGTTATTGGTACTAAGTGGGAATTCAGGAACAAGAAGAATGAGGAAGGATCTGTTGTAAGAAACAAAGCAAGATTGGCAGCCAAAGGGCATTGCCAAGAGGAAGGTATAGATTTTGATGAGACCTTTGCTCATGTTGCTAGATTAGAAGCAATTGGGATGTTTCTTGCTTATGTTGCACATAAGAACTTCACCGCATATCAAATGGATGTGAAGAGTACATTTTTGAATGGACTCTTAGAGGAATAAATCTATGTTGAACAACCTCCAGGTTTTGAGCGAAAACTATTGAGAGATAAAGTCTACAAAGCTCAAGAAAGCATTGTATGGTTTGAAACAAGCACCAAGAGCCTGGTATGACACATTGTCTCAGCTTTCTAATTGACAATGGATTCACCAAAGGCAAAGTTGACATAACACTCTTCGTAATTCAAGATGGGGAGAGTATACCGCTTGCTCAAATATATGTGGATGATATCATCATTTTATCAAGAAATAAATAGTTGTGTGACAAGTTTTCAAAACTCATGCAAGGGAAGTTTGAACAAGAGCTAACTCATCTATGTCTTCAAGTCAAGAAATTGAAGGATGGAACCTTTATAAGTCAAAACAAATATACCGTAGATTTAATGGAAAATTTTGGTATGGAAGAGAAGTCATTAGAGAAGATTCCTATGAACACATCAATAAAGATGGATATGGATGCAGATTGCAAAGTTGTTGATCAAACCGCACATAGAGCTCTCATTGATCATTGCTCTATTTAACAAGTAAAGCTTATACATCACCTTTGTCAGTAGGTGTATGTGCAAGATTTCAATCTACACCAAAAGAGAGTCATATGATCAGCAAGACAATCCTAAGGTATTTGAAGGTATGCCAAGAAGTTGGCTTATGGTATCCAAAGGATGGAGGATTCAAGCCGGTAGGCTACTCGGACTCGAACTATCTTTGGATGTAGAGTGGACAGAAGAGTACTTCGTGTACTTGTCAAATGCTTGAAATATATTGGTTTCTTGGTTCAACAAGAAACAAAATTCAATAGCTACATCCACAAATGACAGTACACAACAGGCGTCATTGTGTGCCCAAGTTCAATGGATGAGGCAACAACCGAGAGACTATGATATAGAAGAAAGCGAAATTCCAATTATGTGTGATAACACAAGTGCTATTGCAATTACTCAGAATCCAGTATTGCACTCAAGAACCAAGCACATTGATGTCAGATTTCATTTTATCAGAGATCGTGTTGAAAAGAAAGACATCACTTTGGAATTCATCTCTACTGATAAGCAGTTAGCTGACACATTCACTAAGACCCTATGTGAATCAAGATTTGAAGAACAGGTTTGATTGAGCTGAGTTAGGAGACTCAGAAGACTCAATCAGCAGAATCCAAGAAGAGAGAAATGAAAATAATCAAGTTTCACATTCCAGCCAAGTGAAACAGCCAAGACGGGAACTCAGTTGTATCGAGTTAGCTGAGAGCTGAGTGATCATATGTGAAGAGAGAAGCAGAGTTGAGTCGCTTTTGGATGATAACTGAGTTATTTATGAGCTAAGTGACAAAACGCAATCGTTTTTCGCGAGCGAATGTTTTGGACATTACGCCGGAATTATGGTGTCGCGACAAAAGTTGCACACGTTTAGCCTATGATTGGATATAAATGCTGCTTTATTTAACGCGGGGAAATTAATGCGGTTTTAAAGGTTGAATCCTGACCGTTGATTTTTGATCAAGTTTTTCAGTTTCCAAAAATCGTCCTTTCAAGTCCCATATAAACCAAAATCTCCTTTCTCTCTCCTCACAACACTCTCATCTTCAAGAAACAAAAGCAAGTTTTCTCTCCGCAAATTTCTAAAAACCCTAGTTCTTCAAGCAAGATTTTTCGTTATTCTACCAGTTATTTTTCAAGAAAATGGATGCCTCATACGATTTGTTCAAGATGTCGTCCGAGAAGATCTACTCTGGATCGATAGTGGACTTCAAGGGTATGCTGAAACAGGGAGCTGATAAGACTCTGGTTAAGTAAATCGCTGATAAGATAGAGAAGTCCGGTCTGAAGGACTTTCTCATGATGGAGTTCTCTCATACTTACTCTGAAGAGGTAGCTATGTTTTACGTGAACGCGGAGGTTCACGATAGGGAGATTCGCTCATCTGTCCACAACAAGGCCATCAAAATCATTGCTGCGGACCTAGCTGAGTACTGCAACCTACCTTAAGAGGGATTCAAGGAAATAACTGAGAAAGACATCAACTTAGCTACTGCTTGGAAAGAGATTACCAAACCTGAGTCAACTACGAAGGCTGTTTACACAGCCAAGAAGTCGCTGATCAAAGACGAGTATCATAATTTGATGGACATCGTGTCCAAATGCATCAACATGAAGTTCGGTAGCTTTAATCAACTGTCTCAAACTAAGCTGATTGTGATGGCTGCGATCATGGAGGAGAAAAAGGTCAACTAGGCTGAGTTTGTTTTCAGCCGCATATGCCAGAAGGGTGATGGTCTTTTTTGAGGCTTGCTAGGATATGACCTAGTGATTGGCCATCTTATGGAGGTTAAGGGGTTGCCTTGAGACATTAAAAGCCATTTCATGTTAACAAGAAGATGTTCAAAGCGAATCTTTCTCGCCGAGGCAAGCGCATGCATGAAGACCTAACACCAACGAAGGTGAATCTGCTGATCCTGTTTCGGAAGATAGAGCTGCAATTGCCCCAGCTCCTTCTCCTAAGCCGACTCATAAGAAGAGAGTTGTTGCGACTAAGAAAGCTCCTGCCCCTGCAGCCAGTCCCAAGATAGCACCTGCCCCAGCAGCCAAGTCCACTCAAGCTCCTACCCCTGCAGCCAAGCTAGAAGCTGCTCCTGTCCATGCAGCCAAGACTGAGAAGGAACCCCTATTACCTTCTCCAGTCGTGAAGAAGCGATGCACTACTATGCCTAGAAAGACAGCTATGTCCAAGAAGCAGACAACCGGAGAAAAGGCTTTCACCTTCGATGAGCCTGAAAATGTGGAGCCAGAAATTCTCCTGGTTCCAACCAAAAGAAGAAGGCTTGTCCAAAAGTCCAAGCTGGAGAAACCAAATGAGTCCTGGCACCCAACCCGCATAGGAGAAGACTCATCAAACACGTAACAAACAAGCTGCTTCAAATTTCTCAAACAGATCTTTAAAGAACCTGAGGAGGAACATGTTGCGCTTGCTACTATTTAGGAAGAATGAGATGATGATGATGTGGTGATGCTATCTCCTGTCAATCCTGATATCCAGGAGAGATTGAGGGTATGGAGGAGATGGAAGCTGAGTTACTCAAGATATCAGTTTCAGAGCCCAGAATTTATTGAAGAAGATGAGGACCTCTTAAGTTTCTTGGGTGAGATAGCTATTAGCTCTGCCCTTGATCTCGATTTCTGCATGACCATCATTTACCAAAGGAAGGATGAAGAGAAACAAAGAGCCATGGAGAAGGCCAAAGCCATTGAAGAAACTAAGAGGCCTCATTCATGTGGCTTTACTGATGCACCTGAGCATGCCCTGAATCACCGACAAAGGTGAGCAAAGTGACATAGAGGAGATTGACCACCGTGGCGCATAGATAAAGCTGAGTTCCAGCAAGCAATAAGAGAATCAAAAGAGATGCCCGAGCAGCGAATGCAAGAGGGTCCAGGAGAGTCTTCTCAAATCTCTTCTATCCCTGATGTTATGGATGTGGTGCGAACCATTGCTGTCAACATTGTTGCCACCACATCTCCAGTGCACTCAGAAGATAGCACCAGGAAAATTGGCGATGAAGCTAAGGATGGTGAAGAAGCGGGCACCTTGGCCAAGCCAATTTCTGCAGAAGGTGTTGAGACACCTGCCCAGACAGCTGATCACTCAACAGTAATAACAGCCGAGTTTCAGGTGTTGAGTAACCCCACTACTCATGACTTAGTTGGTATGCTAGCTGAGGGGGAAACTCTCACCACCACAGCTAGGTTAGAGGATGTTGTGGGAGACCAATCAACAATGAAGTTTGGAGGCGAAGTAGAGAATCTAATGTTAGTCCTAAGGGGTGCGAAGTAAGGTTTAGAATGAGGGATTGAATAAACTTTACCAAATTTTTGATTTAGTCCTTTTAAATTAATTCAACAGAGTTGACTCAAACAGCTGTGTCCTTGATGAACAACTAAATTGGTTATTCAGCTAAGTTAGCCACTCAACAGACTCGATAGAGCTGTTGATAGAATAACTTGGTTGTTTAACCTATACTTAACTTGGCTGGTTTGGTTTTAAGAGCGGAAGACTTAACACCCTTTGATTTGATTGTAGATTGTTTTTAACACTTGATTCTTAGCACTTAAATAATTATTAGTTGGATAGCAAATATGATTCTAACAGCAGATATAATGTAAATATGCAGGAAAGTAAATTTGTTGAAAGTAAATGACACAAATATTTTATAGGTCTAATCCTCTCTTCTCCAACTCCTGGAGGAATCTACTATGTAACAGATCAGTTTATAAAGCGGTGAACAGTCTGGAGATAGCCTTGGTCACACAGTTGGCTTCTCTTGCGACTCAGCTTCTTCACAGGGCAGTTGCCTTGCTACTTCAGCTCACTTCTCAAGTTCTTGGATTTGATCATGAAGCCCTCCAATAAACTTGATAATGGTTCGACCTGGAACCTTTCTACAACCCTAGATTGGATAGTAGACCCCTTTGATTTCTTCAAAAGTTTCCTCTTCAACAGATTTGAAGTTGTCTTTCTTTCACAACTTGTGTTGGATCGATTTCCTTGGAGTTTCAGGCTTGAGGAATTGCTTGAATGTCTATGAGAATATTGCAGGTTAAATGCTTGAATATTGCTTGCTTGTTCGTGGTTCAGGTAACCTCTTCTCAGTAACTTCCTCAGCCTTTTATAGTGAACATTCAAAAATTTGCCCATTGAAGAGATAGGCTAATTTCAAATGTCACTTTTGTTCGTTGGCTTGTCTTGTTGAAGTCCTTGATGTTGACATTTCCTCGTATTAAATGTCTTTGCAGCATTGCAGGTGCCTGACACAAGGTGCAGTGTTTCCCATTGGTTTATTCCTTTTGCACAATTTTGGGACTAACACTTTAGACCTGACAACTTTGACATATTACTATGTTGAGTAATATTCTTGACTTTAATCAACGGATCTAAGTCAGTTGTCTTGACTAGACTGCTGTCTTTACCTCAGGTGACTTGAGTCAGCTCCAGTCTTTGGATAACTCAACTGTCACTTCAACTTTGAGACTTGGCTTCTAGAGTTGACTTGACTAACACTTCTCACAGCTGTTCCTCAGCTGACACTCTTTCAGTCGAGTCATTGACTTCCTTCTTGCCCATACTCAGCTGAGACACGGCAGAGTCTTCAATCCAGTCTGCAGTTGACTTCTTGTATTTCTTGGCATAGCTGACTTGACTCAGCTTTCACAGACCTATCTATTTCAATACAAATTACAAGGAAAATGGGGTGCCAACTTCCTAGTTTAAGTTTTACATGGTACCATCAAAATCTACTGAATAGATTTCCTAACAATTTCCCCCTTTTGATGATGCCAAAACTTAAAATCATACAAGGAAAGTAAACATCAAAGATATATACAGACAATCCAGTAACAAAGAATGTATGCTTAAAATAGATCGTTTGATTGATCATAGCATTCTCGTCTTTTACACAACTGTTTACATTTGGTATCAGAGCAAATAAAACTATACATGTCAAACCATCGTATATCTAAGCTAAGATACATAAATAGTGAAATTTATAGGGAAATTCACTAAGCTTATTACAGAAGACTTACGTAGATGTATTTACAACAACATACACGAAGGGGTTTGCAGCAACACTTCAACGTCTTTGCTGCTTCCTTCCTCTTTTTTCTTCATCTCTTCTTCTGTTAGCCTCAGCTCTCTTACTCTTTCTTTCCTCTTCTTCTCTTTTCTTCTTTTCGTAGGCTCGTTTGGCAGCAAGGTCATCCCTTTGCTTCCTTTCGAGTCATTCTCTGGTTTGCCTTTGATTTTCTTCTTCTTGCCTCCTTGCAGCTTCAGCGTTCTTTCTTTCAACCTCTAGGTTGGCAAGGTGATCATGTCCAGCCCAGTCAAGATCTACATACGCTACATCTTTGGGTTTTGGTCGAGATTGAGAACCTCTTCCACCACCACTTCTTCCCCTTCCTGACTCAGCTCTTCCACCTCTTGGAGTGTATTGAACGGGAGTCTTCTGCTTACTAGCTGAGTGATTCTTTGAAGACCACGCTTTTGTACCGATTTGACCACTTCCAATCCTTTCTCCCAATACAGATCCCAAGCTTGCGGTAGAGTCATTCCTTGAAAATAGCCTTCTGATTCTAGAGTTTTAAACTCCTCCATCGATCTGGGCTCAGATCCATCATCGAGCATCATCAGTTCTCTTGGGGGTTGAATCGCAGCGTAGTCCTTTCCGGCTGGAGGAGCACCATATTGCTTTATGATTTCCTGAACGCGAGCATCCTGCTTTTCATCTAACTCCTCAAATCCTGCTTCAAGATCTTTATTTTATCTGCCATTGACACAACAACTTTCTCGAGTGGTAAGGTCACCGGGAGTTTGTTGAGGATAGAGGCAGTGACTTGACCTTGCTGAGGGGTTTCAGCGAACATCACTTCTAACTTCTTTGAACTTTCTTCCCTCTCAGGTGCATCAGTTTTCTTTAACTTTTCTTCTTTCAACCTCTTGAGGGATTCCTCTTCCCCCTTTTTGGCATCATCAAAGGATAGAGGTATCCCATAAAACATAACACCAAGGATAAAGTCCAGTCAGCTGATTGTGGAATTATGCTTGGAGTTGGCTGCATCATACGCTGTTCTAAATTTAGAGCGTGTTGCCTTAGACTCGGCTGAGACTAACTTCATTTTAGCCATGAGGAGGCTGAATTTGTCATTCATGGCATTCTCGAGTCTGACAATTCCATTCTTGTAGAAATGTTGCAGCAGCTCCATCTCCGACTTATGAGACTGATTGATCCTTTCGATGCACTCCTTTATTCTCTTCTGATATGCTGATTTATCCGCACTCCATAATAGCATTTTTACAAACAATGCTTTAAAGTAGCGGACTTGCTCATATCTCATAGTTGTCTGCTGCGCAGCCCATTCCCTGATGCGCACAATAATCCCTCTTAAATCGGCCGTGAGGGTGACATCACGATTGTCCAGGCGGAGGTCCAACAATGCTTGATGGCGTTCCATTTTCTCAATCTCTTCACAGATAGTCTTGAAAGCTTTTCGAAACTCAGCTACGGAGGCGGACTCAGTTGCTGGCCATTCTGCATCAAAGTCAAAATTCATGGGAACAATCGTATTCGTGGGGATGACTAGCTTTTTGCGCACTGTATATTTCCTTAAATCTCTTGCAGATTCAGCTTCTAGGTCTGGCAGATCAATCATGAAAGGAAATTCTTCTTTTCAAAATGTCATTGCGAACAAAGGGGATCTCTGTGTCTCTTGCTGGCGGCACGTTCCCTTGTTCTGGATAACTAGAGTCAACTCACGGTGCCTCGCCTTGCGGCAACTTCATTGGCTTGTCACAAGGTAGGAGCCTATGATGGAGTCAAGAATCATTACTATTGCAAATTGGGAGCCTCGCACAAATGACCCGGTTGCCGGGCACTTGAGATGTTTTGCCCAGCTGACTGAGCCTCAACTGTCTGAACAGCTTCCTCGATCTCAATAGATGTTTATAAGTGAATTACCTGGTCCTCTGCTGTATCATCAGTGTCATCGGATGATGATGAGACTTGTGGGGTTGGCTCATCATCAAAATTAAACTTCGTGCGAGCCGTTTTCTCACTGATCTGGCTCTAAGTTTTGAGAACATCATCAGCTGTGTCCATAGGATTTGCAAGCGGAGTGGACTCAACTTCATCTTCTGATCCCAAAAATGATGTATCTAGGTTCTCTTGGGAGTCATGAAGAGCGCTTATCTATTTTTCTGCATCAGCGTTGTTTAGTGGAGGAATGTTCTGTGCATCTTGGCTCTTACCCAGGGAAGTATCAACCTCCCTTTGGCCTTCAATACCCCCAACAGACTCAACTACTGCGAGGCCTTCAATATTCCCTTCGACAGACTCAACTGTCTTAGGGTCTTCGATAATGTCATCTATAGGAGTCTCAACCCCTTGGATTGCACTTTCTGAGCCCAGTGTGTTAACTCCCAGGGCATCACCATCCTTTGCCTCTGCTGCCGGAGTAGCTTCACTGGCCTTCAAAGCAGTTGACACTTCAGCTGGGACAGATTCAACTGTCCGAGCTTCGTCAATGTCACTCTGCTGATGTTCACTCTCTTTTGCAACTTCGCCTCCTTGCTTCATAGATGAGTCCCAAAGCAACCTCCAACCCGGTTGTGGTGGAGAGAGTTTCCCTCTCAGCTGGCGCACCAACTGAGTGACTGATAGTGGGGTCACTCTGTTCCAGAGTCGCGGCTTTTTCCGTTGAGTGCTCAGTCATCGGGGCAGGTGTGAGAACACTTTCTTCAGAGGTTGGCTTAGCTTGGGTGCCCAATTTCCCAGCTTCATCGCCAACTCCCTTTGATCCATCCTCTGATTGCACGGAAGACATGGCTGCAGCAATGTCTGATGCAATCTGTTGTGCCACTCCCAGAGGATCAGTCTGCAGAAGAGTTTGAGATGACTCTCCTGGACCTTCTAACAAACGTTGCTCATGCATGACTTTGGATTCCTACAAGGCTTGCTGCATCTCCAACTTCTCAGCTGCAGTAGCAGGATCCATGTCCTCATCACTATTTGAGAGAATATCAAGATGCGTGTGAGTATGCTCTTGAGAGCCTGTGAATTGGCACATCTTGGATTTCTCCAAGGCTCGGGCTTGCTCGGCAGCTCTCTTATTTTCTTCCTCTTTCAAAATGCGGAGGATATCCATGCAGTTGTCTTCATCAAGGGCAGATCGAACATCATTTACGTAGAGGAATCGGAGAAGCTCTTCTTCTTCTTCAAAAAACTCAGGGCGAGTAAACTGTAACCTTGAGTGATCTAGCTTCCATGCTCTCCATTCCCTCAAGCGTCGTTGAATATCCGATGGATGGAGAGTACATGATCACATCATCATCATCATCTTCACCTTCTCCTCCAGCTTCGCAATGGGAGGTAAGAGACCTTGCTCTTCCTCGGATGCAACATCATCGCTTATAGGAGGGGAGACAACTATTTCAACATGAGGTTCATTTGTCTCGGCCTCTTCGCTTCCTCAATCAAGTTTTCTCACCGAAGTCTTGATGCATTTCTACTGATCATCATCAGTAGTCTTCGCAGATGCATCAATAACTTCCAGAGACTGCACTTCTAGATCACCAGCAGTCTCGGCTTCTTTCTCCAAATGAGTAGTAGATTCAACTCGTCTTTTTAAGCTCGATTGCAGCAACAGCTCTCTCTTCTTGGGCGAACTAGAGGAACTTTTGGTTCTGCTTTCAGCAGATTCATCGTAGGTGGGGACTTGGACAGTCTTTTTAGAGGTGGTTGCCTTCCTCGCTTGGCGCCCTCTTCTTCTTTACGACTATAGAAGGGCGTTAGGGTTCCTTCTCGCCCTCGCTGCAGAGGAGCAGAGTCTCGCTGCATGGGCGGGTGACTCACCGCAGGGGGCAGTGCTTTGACTTTGCTACGGGAGCAGTGCTTTCTTTGGCTTGGCTATGGGGCAAGAGCAGGCTTGATGCCGCAACTCTCTTCTTTGGGGGAGAAGTCTCAATGAGTCTTCGGGGTCACCGATTCCCCTCACTTGTGTCCGCCTTCTTAGCATGAGCACTCTTTTGGCGGCCAAGAGATTTGCTCGGAACATCTTCTTGTTCACGTGGAAGGGCTTGCCATGACGAAGAGCAACACCCTTCACTTCCAATAGATGGTCAATCACAAGGCCATAGCCTAGGGAACACCCAAAAGACCCATCCTCCTTGAAGGTCCTATTCAAGACATTCGGCAGTATCTTCGTAAACAAACGCAGCCCGCTTAACCTTCTTCCCTTACATGATCGCAGCCATGACGATCGACGCCTTAGTCTTGACAACCGCTTGAAGCTTCCAAACTTCATGTCGACATATTTCGAGACGATGTCCATCATATTGTGATAGTCGCCCTTCAAATACTCCTTCTTGGCCGGAAAACCACTTTCGCAAAGACACTCGTCTTGGCCACTTCTTTCCAAGCCGTATCTAAGTCGACATCAGCCTCATAGATCTCCTTCAAGCCCTCCGAGGGCAACAAACAAAGGCTCGCCAAGGTCTTTTGCAGACCGAGTTTGATGACCTTGCTTTGTGGACGAAAGATTTGATTTCATCGTCTGCGCTTCTACATTAACATAGAACATCGCTACCTCTTCAAGGTAGGTATGAGAGTATTCCATCGTCATAAAAACCTTTAGTCAGTTGTCTTGACTACACTGCTATCTTTACCTCAGGTGACTTGAGTCAGCTCCAGTCTTTGGATAACTCAATCTGCCACTTCAACTCTTGAGACTTGGCTTCTAGAGTTGACTTGACTAAGACTTCTCACACTGTTCTCACCGACACTCCTTCAATCGAGTCCTTGACTTCCTTCTTAGCCATAATCACCGACACACAACAGTCTTCAATCCAAATTGAGCTGACTTCTTGTATTTCTTGGCATAGTCGACTTGACTCACTTTTTCGCAACCTTATATATTACAACACAAATTACAAGGAAAATGGGGTACCAACTTCCTAGTTTAAGTTTTACATGGTATCATCAAAATCTACTAAATAAATTTCCTAACACCTAAATGTTCAACAGAGTGAAGTTAACGATGCTCACGGTTCGACTCGTCTTAGCCGAGACTTCAACCGCACCGCAGTCGATGACGCCACTGCGATGCGGCTAAGGTAAAGGATGGAAGCGAGGCCATGGGAGTTGAGACTCCTGCCCCCGAAAGTGCAATCCTAAGAGTTGAGACTCCGACGGATGCCATTGAAGACTCCAAAGCGGCTCGTCTGTTGAACAATCACAATACCAAATGATTAATTCGAGTAGGAAATGAGAACCGCTATACGAACATCATTCGAATATCAAATACTACAACTATAAACTCGAAATTTAAATATTACACAAAATAAAAAATTTATACTAAAATATCATTTGTAACAATATTACACATTTATTCAAAAGTAGGGTCTTACACATATAGTGTGGGAGGACGACCAATAAAAGTCAATATGTCACATAGTAAGTAAATTTCTACAGGAATGGAGATTGCAAGTCAACTTTTTTTAATAAGTTGGGAGTACTGGTTGGGGGGAGGAGATAAATTTCAAAGAAATTGAAAGATACCGAGTTTGAACCCAAGTCAACACCCTTACAAAAGATGAGCGATACCACTTGATCTATAAGCTCGTGGTAAGATAGCAAGTCAACTCGCCATTTTACCCGCTATTTCCTTTATTTGGTCACCGAGTTTGATCAAAATCGATTATTATTTTGTTGAATATCAATATGACTTTTATTCATTAGAAGAAATTTACAACCGCTTGCAGCATCGAGTAAGAATCAAATGCAAGACTTAAGAATCATAAATCTACACAAATTTAAAACAAGGTTTTGAGCCTAGACAAATGATCCGTAGAATTAAAAACTGCAACAAATACACTGGACAAAACACGTACCAATAAAGTTGATTTTGTTCATATCACGAATCATCTGGTAATGGCTTATCTGAATAAAAGTTCACATATGCTGATAAACTTGTTAAACTCTAACAAAAGCCACCTATTGGGAAACAAAAGACACCTATTAAGGACAAACTTATTCATAAAATTAAATAAGACTAAAAACATTGGAAATTACTTCCGTTATCTACCTATGAAGGAGGAATATGGAGAAGATGGCTAGGGTTTCATCAAAATCTGATTACTTGTAGTAGAACAATGGAGTAAGTCCTATGATATAATCATATTCAATAGTTATTGTAAATGGCCCTCTATTTTTCCAGAATCTGTATGGTATTGTGACGAGGGATTAAATAATTTGGACTTTGAACAATTAATAACTAGATGAGACCCTCATGCAATGTATGGTTCATATATATGCGATGCCTCTGTTTTGTAATATGACATGTGCATTTTCCTGATAATTCTATTAATTTTATTTCCAGACATTGTAATAATTTTAGAATAGCATCAGACAATATGTGGCAAATACTATCTAATATGTTTTTATTAATGAAGTGAGAAAAAATATATCATACTTGAGAATCATGAAAAATATATTCAAGATTATATATTTTTGTTTGATCTTCGAAAGTGATTTTTCATAAACCGCACAAGGCGAAACTTCATCGCCTATTACACTTTACTCATATTTAGATCCTCAATAAAAATTGAGAATTGGTGCCATACTTTTTTTTCAAGGTTATAATAATAAATTTGGATGCGTGATTTTTAAAGCCCATTACAAAATAAAATTCACTACAAGAAAACAAGGAAATTCTAACGGGAAAAATCTGTTGGAATTTGGCCAATTACGGGTGGAATTACTGATTCCAACGAGAATTCCAACAAATAATGCATTGTTGGTAAAATGGCCATTGAATGGCAAAATTCTATTGAAATTCCAATGGAAAAATATTCCAACGGTACTTCCAACGTTATTTATCCATTGAATATATAACCGTTGGAAAAAACTCCAATATTTTTTTGCAACACTAATTCTAACAAAGTTATACCATTGGAATATATATAATCATTGGAAAAACTTAAATGGTTATTCCAACGATATATACCATTGAACTAGTCCAATGGTATATATCCGTTGGAATATTCAATCACGTTATCTCAATATCTAATATCTTTAACTTCCTAGTAGGTCACCCATCATCAATTTATCCCAAGTCAAGCACATTTAACTATGTAGTTTCAATATGATTGACTCCAGAAGAGGATATATTTTATCAATATGGATAACACTATCAAATTTTTTAACCCCTATAGAAATTTTCCAATGGTATTGGAATTTCCAATGGAATTTTTTAACAACCTGTGGTACCATTGGAATTTCCATTGAAATTTTAAAAGCTCCAACAAAAATTACAACAATTATGGTCGGTCTAGGAATGCCCGCCGCCCAATATAACCAAGCTCCAATACGCGATTGACCTGAAACCTGCAAAACCACCACCAGAAGGGGGGCCGGAAGGGTTTTCCGGCGTACCCACTCCAACGCTCAGGTCAGGATCGCTCTTAGAGAGAGAATATAAAATAGAACAGTATATATAAAGTGCGTGTATTGGAATTCTGATCTGAGGCATACCTTTTGTGAGCTATTTATAGATTGAGCAATTAGGGTTGCGTTCTTATCAAGCCAAGCTAAAACACTAGCTAACACGTGGGCTTAAATTAATCATTCATTTTGGGTCGCACACCTCCCAAGCCCAAGAGCTCGCGAGGCCCTTAAGTTCACCCATTATTAGGGGCCCAACCAACTTAGGTCAGCAAGCCCTTAAGTTTATCCCTTGACTGGGGCCCAACCCACTCAGGTCGGGCTTACCAAGCCCAAAGGTCGGCCCAATCAACTAAGACCAGCGTAATTGGCCTTTCCTCTAAGATCGGGATGGGCCTTCTAGGTTGGGCTTTGCCAGCTTGGGCTTTCACTATGAGCCCAAGTCTTCCATCAAGTCCATTTAGACAGGTCGGTCCAAATAGGTCACCATCAATCAGTCCTCCCAATTATGTCCCGAAGTAGTTTATCTACTTCGAACATAATTATCTTGTTATAACCTCAACCAACCTCAAAGATCCTTATCTACTCGATGGATCCCGAACTAATTCAACCTTGCAAGGTCACATCTATCCCGAAGCTTTACTAGCTCATCGCAATCAATTAGCTTCCCGATCTAAAACTAGGGTTTCCAAACTTTTGGAATTTTCCTAGACTGATCTAAAACTAGAATTTTCCAATCCTTCCTCCTAGTTTTAGTCCCGAGGTGTTTGGAGTTTTGGCTATGGCCGAACTCCAAACACTTGGTCAAAATTTTCTTTCGAGGGCAAGCTTCCAAACTTACCCGAGGTGTTTGGAGTTTTGGCTTGGGCCAAGCTCCAAACATTTGGTTAAAACTTTAATTTGAGGGCAAGCCTCCATGCTTGACCGAGGTGTTTGGAGTTTTGGCTCTGGCCGAGCTCCAAACACTGGGTCAAAATTTCCAATCGAGGGCAAGTTTCCAAGCTTGCCCGAGGTGTTTGGAGTGTCTGCTCGGGCCGAGCTCCAAAAACTTGGTCAAAAATTTCAATCGAGGGCAAGCCTCCAAACTTGCCCGAGGTGTTTTGTGTTTTGCTCGGGCCGAGATCTGAACACTTGATTGATTCTTCAATTTGAGGACAAGTATCCAAGCTCGATATTGGCTTGCCCTCTAGGCCATCGCGCCTGAGGTGTTTGGAGTGTTGGCTCGAGCCGAGCTCTAAACACTTGATTGATTCTTAAATTTGAGACAAGTATCCAAGCTCGAGCTTGACTTGTCCTCTGGGCCATCGCGCCCGAGGTGTTTGGAGTGTTGGCTCGAGCCGAGCTCCAAACACTTGATTGATTCTTCAATTTAAGGATAATTTTCTAAGCTCGAGCTTGACTTGCCCTCTGGGCCATCACACCCTAGGTGTTTGGAGTGTTGGCTCGAGCTGAGCTCCAAACACTTGATTGGTTCTTCTTTGAGGACAAGTATCCAAGCTCGAGCTTGACTTGCCCTCCGAGCCATCGCGCCCGAGGTGTTTGGAGTGTTGGCTCGAGCCGAGCTTCAAACACTTGATTGATTCTTCAATTTGAGGACAAGTATCCAAGCTCGAGCTTGACCTACCCTCTAGGCCATCGCGCCCGAGGTGTTTGCATTGTTGGTTCGAACTGACCTCCAAACACTTGAACAAAATTTTTATTTGAGGGCAAGCCTCCAAACTTCACCAATTGGTCACCTTAGGTCAGAATGATGCTCAATCTCCATGAAAACATCCCCTAGGGAACCACTAGTGGTGTGAACTTCATCGCGACCTTCAACCCATCAACTCAAAGGCTTCGGGATGTTAGGCTTCTTCTCGGGGACCTCATCTCGATCGTCTTTCTGCTCCTTTCTCTTATCTCCTTCCTCACACTTCATCCTCCTAGCCTCTTCCAGGTTAACGTCTTTCGGCTCACTTCTAGCCAAGAGTTCATCGAATGTGCGCGTTGGTTCTATCACTAGGGACTCAAAGAAATCCCCATCCTTCAAACCCCGAGCTAGGGCGTTGGCTAATATGTCTGAGTCGCCAAGGGAACCTCAAGCTTTGCCTCCGTGAAAACGTTGAACATAGCTCCTTAGCCCCTCATTGTCCTTTTGTTTAATGTTGAAAAACGTAACGAGTCTTTCGACACCTTCTACAACTAGTGAATTGATGTAAGAACATTGAGTAACTCATCAAAACTCTTAATGGAATTTAGCGACACGCTTGATCAACTACGCTTGTGCCAACTTAGTCGATAATTGGAAAAACTCGGCACATTACACCATCGGAAAACTTGTGGAGCACCGCAGCATTCTCAAAGCGGCACAGGTGATCCCACGGGTCGATGGTGCCATCATACTCAAAACTCAAAGGTGCCCGATACAAGGAGGGGAGTTCATCAGCCATAATCTTCTCTCGAGAAATGAGTACCCCTTCTTGATCGGCCCAAGCCACTTCCAGACACCTATTTCTTCAGTTATATTACCTCCCTATGTAGATCATCCATCTTTTCGCTCCATTCTAAATCTGTCTCCGTGGCAGTTTGGGTAAAGGCCGCGGAGGCACTCTCTTCCTCCAACACGGGCGCTCTTTGACCCCGTTCCCCCTAGCCGGGGAAGGCCTCATCTCATCCACTGGCCTAGCCCATGTCGCCGCCGTAGTCTGGACAAATTCTCTCATCCATCTACTCACGACCTTTTCCACAGTGGCCTCAATAAAGAAAGACAGCTTCTGGAAGAAACCAGGCCCCAAACCACCTTCTACAACCATGGGATCAGCCACTCCAGACACCCACGGAGGAGGGCAATCACCTCCAACACCAGGCGCGCGCGGTGCACGCGCGCGCTCCCTGATCACCACTTTAGGCGTTTCGATCGGAACTTCATCCAGATCATTCCCCAGATTCCGTCGTACATCTTCCATAACAACCCTAAACTCACGTCTTTGAACTCAAGACTTCCCACAGACGGTGCCAATTGGTCGGTCTAGGAATGCCTGTCGTCCAATATAACCAAGCTCCAATACGCGATTGACCTGAAATCTACAAAACAACTATTAGAAGAGGGCCGGAAGGATTTTTCGGCGTACCCACTCTGACGCTCAAGTCAGGATCACTCTTAGAGAGAAAATATAAAATAGAACAGTATATATAACGTGCATGTATTGGAATTCTGATCTGAGGCATACCTTTTGTGAGCTATTTATAGGTTTAGCAATTAGAGTTGTGTGTTTATCAGGCCAAGCTAAAACCCTAGCTAACACATGGGCTTAGGTTAATCATTCATTTTGGGCCGCACACCTCCCAAGCCCAAGAGCTCGGGAGGCCCTTAAGTTCACCCATTATTAGGGGCCCAACCCTCTTAGGTCAAGAGTTCTTAAGTTTATCCCGATGGGGGCCCCCTACTCGGTCGGGCTTACTAAGCCCGGAGGTCGGCCCACGCTGAGAGGTCGGCCCAATCAACTAAGACCAGCGTAATTGACACAAATAAGATTTAGAAGGGGTGTGAAGTAAGATTTAGAAGGGGGTTTGAATAAACCTTACCAAATTTTCGATTTTAGTCCTTTAAAATTATTCAATAGAGTTGACTCAAACAATTGTGTCCTTGATGGACATCTAAGTTGGCTTTTCACCTAAGTTACCCACCAACAGACTTCGGTAGAGTCACGATAGTATAACTCGGTTGCTCAAGCCAAATACTTACCTTGGCGATTGGTTTTTAACAAAATGAAAACTTAACACCCTTTGTTTAGATTTAAACTTGTTTTTAACACTTAGTTTTAAGCACTTGGTTATTTATCGAAATGGGATAGCAAATATAATACTAATCGTAGATATAAAGCAAATATGCGGAAAGTAAATTTGCTTTGAAAAGTAAATGACACAAATATTTTATAGAGGTTCGAAGATGGGGTAATTTTTCTAATCCTATCTTCTCCAACTCCCCGGAGGAATCCACTATGTAATGATCGCTTTACAAAGTATTGAACAGTCTGGAGACAGCTTTGATCACATGGACTTGCTTCTCTTGCAACTCAGCTTCTTCACAGGGCAGCTGCCTTGCTACTTCAGCTCACTTCTCAAGTTCTTGGATTTGATCACGAAGCCTTCCAACAGATTTGAAGTTGTCTTTCCTTCACAACTTGTGCTGGATTGAGTTCCATCGAGTTTCAGGCTTGAGGAATATCTTAATAAGCTTTGATAGTATTGCAGGTTAAATTGCTTGAATATTCCTTGATTGCTCAGATGTGCAAGGTTCAGGTGTGCAAGGTTCAGGTAACCTCTTCTCAATAGCTTCCTCACCTTTTATAGTGCACAGTTGAAATTTTGCCCGTTGAAGAGATAGGCTAATTTCAAATGTCACTTTGTGTTCGTTGGCTTGTCTTGTCTTGGTCTGCAGCCTTGGTGATGTTGACCTTTCCTCGTATTAATGACATTTCAGCATTTGCAGGCATCTGAAACAAGGTGCAGTGTTTCCCATTGGTTCATTCCTTTTGCACAATTAAGGACAAACACTTTAGACTGGCACTTTGACATATTACTATATTGAGTAATATTCTTGACTTTAATCAACGGATCTAAGTCAGTTGTCTTGACTAGATTGCGGCCTTTACCCCAGGTGACTTGAGTCTGCTCCAATCATTGGAGTGACTCAACTATCACTTCAACTTGTAGACTTGGCTTCTTGAGTTGACTTGACTGACACTTTTTACAGTTGTTCCTCGCCTAACTCCCCTCCAATGAGTTCTTGTCTTCCTTCTTACAACAGGTGTGCCTCAACTAACTCTCCTTCAAAGTAGTTCTTGTCTTCCTTCATGGCATTACTTAGGCGACACAAAGCGAGTCTTCACACAATCCAGCTTGACTTCTTGTAATCCTTGACATAGCCGACTTGACTCGGCTTTTCCAAATCTATCTATTACAATAAAAATTACAAGAAAAATGGGGTGCCAACTTCCTAGTTTAAGTTTTACATGGTATCATCAAAATCTATCAAATAAATTTCCTAACAATTTCCCCTTTTTGATGATGCCAAAACTTAAATAAATAAGTAAACAACAAAAAGATATACGAGCAAAGGCAAGAAACAAAGAATGTATGCTTGAATGAATCATTTTATTGATCATATCATTCTTGTCCTTTACAAAGTCAGTTTTCCTATACAAAGCTCTATACATATACATCAAGATGCAGAATGTATCTAAGCTATGTTACAAGGAAATTTACAGCTTATTACGAAGACTTACATTGAAATGTATTTACACAAAAATACACGATGGGGTTCGCAGCAAACTTCAACGCCTTTACTACTTCTCTCTTCTTTAGCTCTTCAAGCGGTCTTCATCATCCGCTCTTTTTTTTTCTTCTCATCTTCTTCTTCCCTTTTCTTTTTCTCATATGCTCGCTTTAAACAGGGTCATCCATTCGCCGTCATTCTTCCCATTCGCGAGTTGCTCTAGCGCTTTCTTATGCCATACTTTTTCTTGGCTTCTTGATTTTTACGTGCAACTTCTAAATTTGCCGGATGGTCATACCCAACCCAAGATGTGATTCCCCTTTTCTCAGATCCACAAATGTAACATCTTTTGGCCTTGGCCGAGATTGAGAACTTCTTCCAGTGCCATTTTGTCTTTTTTTTCTCGACTCTGCTCCTCTTCCTCTTAGAGTATACTACACAGGAGCCTTGGATTTTCCAGCTGAGTGACTGCTAGTACTCTGTTGCTTCTCAGCCGTGTTGCATACCTCCAAAAATTTTCCCAGTACAACTCCCAGGCTTGAGTCAAAGTCATTCCTTAGAAATATCCTTCAGCTTTCAGAGTTTGAAAATCCATAGATCTGGGCTCAGATCCGAAATCCGACATTACTTCTTTAGGGGGCTCTATCATGGTATTGTCTAATCCAGCTGGGAGACCACCATGCTGTTTTATAAGTTCTTCCACTCGTGTTGACTGCTTCTCAACTACCTTCTCAAATGCAGCTTCGATGACTTTTATTTTATCTTTCATGGCCACTGCATATTTTTCAATTGGTAAGTTCAAGGGTAGCTTGCTAAGAATATCAGTTGTGACTTGACCTAGCTGTGGGGTTTTAGCATACATCAACTTCATATCCTTCAAACTTTTTCCCCCTCAGCTGTGTCACCTCTTTTCATTTTTTCATCCTTCAATCCCTTAAGGGACTCCTCTTCCCCCTTTTTGGCATCATCACCAAAAAAAAGAGGTATCTGTTAAGTTGGTTTTTATACCAATGTATTGAGTATTCTAGACTAGGATTTTGCGGTATTTTCGGGTAGTTTAGTGTCGATTGAGTCGAATTCTTGTAGTTAGTTGTCGTTCGTGAGTCGGGACTAATCTTGAAAGCCGAAATTGATTAAAAACGATGAAAAACATGTTTGGACTGTGAAGATCGCATTTTAGAAGTGGAAAAACAGAAAATATTGAGCATGATCGAAAGCGCCCTTGTGCGCGCGGGGTCGAAAACGGCACAGGGCTGAATTTCGGTGGGCGCAGCTGCAGCTGAGACTAAGGATCGCAGCGCCCGGTGTGCGAGATGAGAACATCTCGGCCATGGCTGCCCGCCAGGATGAAGGGCTGCAGCGCTAACTCAAATATGCAAGCAGAGAGGCACCAACGACGTGCGGCAATCGGGCGTAATGGCGCGGCGAAGCGCAATACTACAGCACAGAAATACGACAACACCAAACCAGACTGAGACAACGCAGCAGCAAACAGCTGGCGGGAGAGAGAGGCTGCAGCGCGTCCGGGCGTTAATGGGCCCGAACAGTGGGCTGAATTATTTTTGGGCCATTTTGACGCGAATTTGAGGGTTTCGACTTATAAATATACCACGAGGGACATACAAACAAGGGGTCGGACATTATTTTGAGCACAACGCAAAGCAAGATACACAGAGCTAGGGATCGGGATGGCAATTGGAGGCACTTCTCGTCTGGACACAGAGAGAATTCCTTCTATTTTCTTCTCAATTCTTTCTTTGCTTTTTTCTTTGTCTATTTTTGAGATGTATAATTATTTCTTTACGAGTTTTTGTACATCCAATATGAGCTAAACCTATTTTTCTAGGGGATTGATGTAACTTACGTTTGAACCTATGTTTTGATTTCCAGTTTATGAAATTCGCATGTTTATTAATCTATTTGTGCTATTTGATTTGATTGTATCTGGATTATCTGATCAATAGTTTAGATTGTTTGGCGTGTTTGATTTGACGCTCGAGAGAGGTAATTGAATGCCTGGCCATAGAATTGCACAACCTAGGGTTTCATAGAATCGAGAGATTTATGAATCTTTTGAAGCCTGTGATAGAATATTCATTGAGCGTATTAGGGTTTAATTTATGATTTTTATAGAGATATCGAAATCAGAAATTGGAACCTGGAATCACTTGGCACTCGAGAGAGGAAGTGATAAATGGTAGGAATATTGGCTTATAGATTAATAACTTGTGATAAATAAACTGGATTGAAAACATAGGGGATAACTAGGTGAAATCAACCCTCTAGAATTCATCTTTACGTGTTTGATAAATTGTCCGAACCAATTCTTAGTTTAATTTTAGTTTTATTTTTAGTTTAAAAACAATCCATCTCTTTTTTATTCCTAGATAGAATTAAGCTATTTTAATTATAGTACTTAGTATAAAATTCGATAACAATCCCTGTGGAGACGATAACCCTACTTTCAAAACCTATACTAAAACTTGACACCGTACGCTTGCGGTAAGAATTTCGCGATCAAAATCAAAATCAAAATCCATTGGAACAATCGTATCTAAGGAGATGACAGGCTCTTCTCGCACTGTATATTTCCTTAATTCTCTGGCAGATTCAACTTCTAATTCTGGCAACTCAATGGTGAACGGAAATTCTTCCTCAAAAACATCATCTGGAACAAATGGGATACCCAAATCTTTTTCCTGTGGAGGTTTCCCTAGTTCTTGATGAGTTGAATCGGCTCTCTTCAGTGCCTCACGGCAGCGTCATTTCGCGATGTCACATCCGGGGAGCTGTGATGGAGTTATAGGAGTCATTCTTTCTGCAAATTGTGGAAGCCTGCGCATCTCGACTCTTTTCTTGCACTGGATCATTGATTGGTGTTTGCTTAGGCCGATCGAGCCTCACTTTGTCTTAACAGATGTCTTGGTCTCAGTGTTTTCTTCTAAATGAATAACCAGTTCCTAAGCTATATCATCAATCCTCGGAAGATGATGAGGCCTTAGAGATGGCTCATCATCGAAATTAAATCTCATAGGAGCCGCCTTCTCACTAACTTGCTCGAGAGATGAGAACATCCTCACTTTGTATCCATCGTAGGATTTTCATGTGGAGTGGACTCAACTTCATCCTCCGATCCTAGAAATGATGTATCTATATTCTCTTGGGAGTCATGAAGAGCGCTTAACTCCTTTTCTGCATCAGCGCCTTCAATCTGAGGAATGTTATGATCATCTTTACCCTTACCTAAGGAAGTCTCAACCTCCTTGGGCCTTCTATACCCCCTCAAGCATGATCCGCACTATTGCAGGCCTTCGACATTCCCTTCAACGGTCTCAACTGTCTTAGGGTCTTCAATTATCCCTTCGATAGACGCAGTTGTCTTAGGGTTGGATATTAGCATCCAACGGAGTCTCAACTCCTTGGATTGCACTTTCGAGCCTAGAGTGTTAACTCCCAAGGCTTCACCATCCTTTGCCTCGATTCGGCAAAGCTGTCGTGCCCTTCAATGTAGTTGACATCTCAAACCAAACAGGACTTAACTATTTGAGCGTCGTTAATGTCAATCTGCTCTTCGTGTTTTTCTCAACTTCGCCTTCTAACTTCATTAGTTTGTCTCCCAAAGAACCTCCAACCCACCGTGGTGGAGAGAGTTTCCCCTTAGGTGGCCCACCACCCGAGTGAATGACATTGGGGTTACTCATCTCCCGAGATGCGGCTTATGTTCCTCCGAGTGTTGAGCAGCGAGGAAAGGTGTGTTAACACCTTCATCGGGGGTTGGCTTGGCTTGGTGCCCAAAGTCCCGGCTTCATTGCCAATTCCCTGTGAGCCATTTGGTGAGTGCACGGGGACGTGGTGGCAGCTATGGTTGTTGCAATCCATCGCGCCACTCCCAATGGATCGATCGAAGAAGAGTTTGAAAGGACTCTCCCTGGACCTTCAAGTAAACTTTGCTCGTGCATGGCTTTGGATTCTTGCAAATCCTGCCGCATCTCGACTTCTCTGGCTGCACTGGATCCATATCTTCATCACTATCGGTAGACTCATATATATGCTCATAAGTTACAATGTCTTGTGACAGATCTTTAATTTCTCCAAGGCTCTTTCTTTCTCTTTAGATCTCTCATTTTCTTCCTCCTTAAGTATGCGTAGGATGTCCAAGCAATTCTCTTTAGATCTCAAACACCGAGGAATTAGAGAAGCTCTTCTTCCTCCTCGGTGAACTTAGGACGAGTGAACTATAGCCTTGAATGATCCTACTTCCATGACCTCCATTCTTTTAATATTCTCTCAATGTCGGGGTAAACTGGAGAGTACATGATTAAGTCATCATCGTGTCACCTTCTTCTCCTATCTCCGGATGGGGGCCAATGGGCCTTGCTCCTCCTCGGACTCGGCGTTGTCCGTCCGAGGAGGTGAGACAGCCTTTTCTCGGCATAGGTTTTGTTGTCTCACCGCTTCCATTTCCTTAGTTGTTTGCCGCATAGCCGAGTCTTCTTGAATCCTCTATTGATCATCATCGCCAGCCTTCTTGAGGACATCAACAATTTATGGAGATCGCTCTTTCGAGCATCAGCCTTCGATTTCTTTCTCTCCGGCTGGTTGCGGATTCAATGTCTTCTCAAGCTCGGAATTCTTGTACGACCGTCTTCTTTTGGTGCGAACCAGCTTGGATCTCGTTCCACCTCGGCCAGATTCTTGATGGCGGCTTGGACACCTTTCTTAGAGGAAGTCGCCTTTCTTGACTTAAGCGATCCTTTTCTTCACGATAGGGGAGGGAATATGGGGTTCCTTCTCTATCTCGACGCAGGGCGGGGGCTCCGCCGCACGGGCAGGTGACTTGGCTGCGTGGGCGGGAGCTTTGGACTTGGGCGCGGAGCAGTGCTTTCTTTGTTTTGGGCATGCGGCGAGGGACGGGCTTGGATACCACGACTTTCTTCTTGGGTGGAGGGGTCTCACTGTGTCTTCGGGATCGCCTAATTCCTCTAACTGTATCGGCCTTTCTAGCATGAGCCTTCTTCCGCTCCTAAAGATTCGCCTTGAACATTTTCTTGTTGACATGGAAGGGCTTGCCATGGCGGAGAGCAACACCCTTCACCTCCATCGGATGGCCAATTACTGGCCATAACCCAAGGAACATCCAAAGGACCCATCCTCCTTGTAGGTCTTGTTCAACACATTCTAGCAAATTCGATCAAAACAAACTCAGCCCAGCTTAACTTTCTTCTCTTGCATGATCGCAGCCATCACGATCAGCTTAGTCTTGACAACCGATTGAAGCTTCCAAACTTCATGTCCACACATTTTGAGACGACATCCATCGACTTATGGTAGTCATCCTTCAAAGAGTCTTTCTTGGTTGTATACACAACCTTTGCAAAGACACACCGCTTGGCAACTTCTTTCCAAGCGGCGGCTAAGTCGACATCCTTCTCGGCGATGTCCTTAAACCCTTCCGTGGGCAAAAAGCGGTGCTCGGCAAAGTGCATTTGCGGTGAGTTTGATGACCTTGCTTTGTGGGACAAGACTTCATCGTCATGCTCCTCTGCACTCACATATAACATGGCTACCTCTTCAAGGTACGTGTGTGTGAACGCATCATCGAAAGTCCTTCACCGGACTTCTACAATTTTTCAGCTATCTTCTTGACCAAGGCATCATCCATGCCCCCGTTTGATCATGGCTTCAAAATCCACTGAAGCACCGGTGTGGGATTTGCTTTGAGAGCTTCACGAAATCATGAGTTGGGGTCATTTTCAGATGAGTTTACCAATTAAAACACGGAAATCTTACTTGAAAGAACTAGGGTTTTCACGTAGTTTAAGAGAGAATGCACTTTCTTTCTTTGAAGATGAATAGTTCGCGTGAGGAGAGAGAAAACGAGGTTTCGTATATAAGGAATATGAAAGGACGGTTTTGGATTTTGAAATTTTTGATCGAGATCAACAACTAAGATTAGAGCTTTAAAACCACATTTAATTCCCCGCATTAAATGCAAAGCAGATTTGTATCCAATCATATAGTTTCTTTGTGCGGCTTTTATCGTGCCGTCATTATTACGCCGACGTCATCCTTAAAAACATTCTCGTTTAATTAAAACGATCGAGTTTTTATCACTTAGCTCATAAATGATTCAGAAACATATCCGAGTGACTTAACTCGCTTCTCTCTTCTCATGAGGTAACTCAAATTTGTCGCCTAACTCGATAAAGTTGGCTTCTCGACTAGGTTGTTTCATTTGGCTGAAAAGTGAAACTTGCTTTTCTTCAATTTTCTCATCTTCTTTATCTTCTCGATTGAGTCTTTGGAGTTTCTTAACTCACTCAATTAACCCTAACTCATTCTTGAGATGTATTCCAAGGTGATGTCTTTCTTTTCAACATGATCTCTTATGAAATGATATCGATATCAATGTGCTTTGTTCTTGAATGCAAAAATCGGATTTTGAGTGATTGCAATAGCACTAGTGTTACCACACATAATTGGAATCTCTTTTTCTTCAATATCATAATCTCTCATTTGCTATCTCATCCATAAGACTTGGGCACAACAAACTACCCGTAGCTATGTACTTCGCCTACCGTGGATGTAGCTATTGAATTTTGTTTCTTCTTGAACCAAGAAACGAATCTATTTCAAGCATTTGGCATGTACCGAAATACTTTTCTGTCAACTCTACATCCAAAGATAGCCTTGAGTCCGAGTAACCAACCAGCTTGAATCCTCCTTCATTTGGATACCATAGGCCGACTTCCCGGCATCCCTTCAAATACCTTAGGATTCTCTTAGTTGCGATCATGTGGCTCTCCTTTGGTGCGATTGAAATCTTACACATACACCTCTTTGCAAAGGTGATTTACGGCCTACTTCTTTGTTAGATAGAGCAAAGATCCAATGAGGGCTCTATATCTGGTTTGATCAACATGCTTTGCCATTTGCATCCATGTCCATCTTGATCAAGTATTCATTGGAATTTTCACATAAGACTTCTCTTCCATACCCGAGTTTATTCATTAAATCTCTTGTATATTTTGTTTGGCTTATGAAGGTTCCATCCTTCAATTGTTTGACTTGAAGTCCTAGGAAGAAAGTCGATCTCCCATCATGCTCATCTCAAATTTGCCTTGCATGAGGTTTGAGAACTTGTCACAAAGCTCTTTATTTGTCAAACCAAAAATGATGTCATCCACATATATTTGAACAAGCAAAGATATACTCTCTCCATCTTGAATCTTGAAAAGTGTTATGTCAACTTTGCCTTTGGTGAATCCATTGTCGCTTAGAAATTGAGACAATGTATCATACCATGCTCTTGGTGCTTGTTTCAATCCATACAATGCTTTCTTGAGCTTGAAGACCTTATCTCCAATAGTTTTTGCTCAAAACCTGGAGGTTGTTCAACATAGACTTCTTCCTCTAATGTACCATTTAGAAATGCACTCTTCACATCCATTTGATACACAAAGTGAAGTTCTTATGTGCAACATAAGCAAGAAACATTCTTATTGCTTCCAATCTTGCAACAGGAGCAAAGGTTTCATGAAAATCTATACCCTCTTCTTGGCAATACCCTTTGGCTACCAATCTTGCTTTGTTTCTTACAATGATCCTTCCTCATTCATCTTGTTTACAAAACTCATTTTGTACCAATAACATTTTGATGGGTTGGCCTTTGAACTAATTCCCATACTTTGTTTCTTTCAAACCGATTCACTCTTCTTGCATGGCTTGAATCCAATGGGTGTCATCCAATGCTTAAGATACATCTTTAGGCTCTATCCCCGATTTTAAGTTTTGTTTAAATTCTTTCTATGAAACAATAACTTAAAAATTGTTATTTGGTTTTCACAAGAATTAAGGATAGTTCATCGGAGATGAAGTTAGCACACCTAGCAAGCTTCTTGGCAAGCGCAATCGAACGATGTGTCGCCACTTGTTAAGAGGACTTTGAATGAGCAATTTTCATCATCTTCAACGAGCATGAAGATGAAAAGCGTTATTAAAAAGGAAGAAGATTAGATAGGATTTGAATAGTTTTTTTTGTTGAAGAATTAGTTTTTTGGTACTTAAACACCCAATTATAGAGTTTTTTTCTATTTTGAACAATGATTTATTTCAGTTTTCTATTTTGATGGTTGCGATTATAGTTAATATCGCTTTCTATTCGATTATATTAGTGTCATTTGCTTAATATATAATTTTAAATCGAGACTAAAAATGTCATCTACTTAAGTTTTTTCTCACTTTTTTTTTAAATCGGACTTTAAGAATCGGCTCTCACTGTTTTATCTTTTAAGTTTTTTTTTAATTTTCCTTATTAGATGAATTATTATATCATAAGCTTCTTTTTTAGATTATTTTAATGTTTTTGCTTAAAATGTATTTTAATTTTAAGGGTTTTAAAGTTTCATTATCACAATTGCTTATTAAAGGATAGGTTCAAATATAATTTTAATATATGTTTCCTATCTTTTTCAAACATTATTATTGAAGGTAATGAATAAACCTTTATTTATTTTAATATTATAACAATTTTTTAAGAATTTTGTATCTTACCTTCGATTTATTTATTGATATTGTTTTTATATTGTTTTTAGTTCATGATTGACGTTCATTTTGTAAAGGGATATTCAACTTTTGACTTTTTTAAAATTTACACTTAGAATTATAGGGATTCATATTTGATTTATGTAATTTTACGAAAAAGTTTAGTAATTTTGTACTTGATTCTATTTAATATTGATTCAATTCAATTTTTTAGAGTTAATTGTTCTTCTAAATTTAAAGTGCAATCAAAATATTTCAGATCTATTTAAAAATGAACTCCAACTTTGATATCCCAACAGATTTCACTACTCTCTTGGAGTAGGGTCAAGTGGGTTTCAAGTTCAATATACAACATCCTAAGCTAATTAATTAGAAGGCAATAACGAGATTACAAATAAATCATACATTTATAATTATTTATGTGAACAAATTGATTATGATATTCCTAAATTGCCAAATAACCATGTAAACTAAAAATACATGCATTCATACTATTAAAAATTCCAAATAAACAAAAAATCATCCTTTGAGAACCCTACGGGATTCCACCACTCTCTAGGAGCAGGATTAAGAGGGTTTTCTTCTCAAAGTTCAATATATATAACAATTATAACATAAACATAATCAGCAATTTAATTTGAGAAGAATCGATCACTGGTAATTAAAACTATGTATACAAACAAACTCAAGTAAAAAATTTACGACCATTTTAAAGTTATTTTTTTAACAATAACAAACCTGGACCAATAACTATAAATTTAATTTAATATTATTTTTTATTTGAACATGAAATATCATATTATGTACGTTATCTATCTCTAAAATTGTTATAAGATATTTTATCCTAGAGTAAACATTTATTAAGATATTACAACTCAAAGAAATATCCCCTCAAGAGGTTTGCTCCAAAATAAACAAATCGAATTCCAAATACATACCATTTGAAAATATCTTAATACCATATCTAATAATTTAAATCGATTGATTGTATCAAAAGCACTTATCATGCAATCATCATTTTATGGATATTTATTTTATTCCAATATATAACAAATATATGATTCTCTTTTTACTAAATAGTTAATCTATATTGTACTTTTTAAACATATAAAAATATAATTGTCATTAAATTTACCTAAATTGAAAGATACTATTTAACATATCATAGTCATTCCATATTTACCCATCCACAGCCTATATAAACCATTTCAATCATGCCAAATAGATGTGCACACGAAAAATCAATTATCATAACACATCTCATAGTTCAACAAGAAAAACGTAAAATCTCCTAGCCATAATGATGAGAAAGCTTTCGACACTTTGTATTCTCGGGAAAAAGGAACAGAAACAGAGAAATTGACAAGGGTATGTTGCTTCTATATCTTTTTTTATGTTGTGAACAAATTATTCTTATCTTTAACTGTTAATTCTATTTGTTTTAGTTAATTGTCATTGTTTTGTCTACATTAGATTAAGTACTTATAGTGATAACTACCCCTAGCTTTAACATGTACAATCATTAACTTTGATGTTTGTCCTCCTTATTTCATATTTTTTAAGTGTATTCTCTATTTAATGTCCTATATACAAGACACATATCTAGCTTTAATATTCAAACACACTAAATGATTTGGAATAAACCAAAATGTGTTTAGCTAATAACGAAAAATGAATTTTAAACTAAAAATTTGTTACCTGAATTGTTATCTTGGTAACTTAATAGCCTGGAACATGTACAAGAAAGAACAAAGTTATTTTGATTCAAATAAAAATCTAAAATAAATTTTAAATGAAAAAAAAAACAAGATAATACTTATCTTTTTCGTTGGTGGAAATGAAAACTCCATTTCTTATAATACTTATCTTTTTCGTTGGTGGAAATGAAAACTCCATTTCTTACACTCATGAAGATAATTTGAATTTCCAGCCATTTCTTATAAGTATTCCTTTTTTCCCATAGTCTAATTGAACAAAAGTTTTTGTTTTTATTTTTGTTTTTACGACATTGTACATATGAAAAATGTACATAAATAGATTTAAAAATACCAAAGTTGGACTTTGAACATACAACAGGATTCCACAACTTTCTCAAAGTAGGGTCAAGTTGGTTTTCAGCTCAAAGATGTTAAAATCGAAAAGAATTTAAGCACGGATATTTACCAAAAATTTTGCGAGTAAGGATGTGATTGCGGATGTGGTCACATTCACAATCACATGCAGCGAATTTTGAAAACAATAAAGAGACACACGAAATAAAAATTGTCTACAAGCCAACAAGCTTGTAGACGTGCAATATGGCAAAACTTTCCAATAGTAAAACTGTTTGATTCCGTATACAAAAATACTAAAATCCAACTAGTAGAAACTCAACGAAAAACTCCTATCAAGAGTATATCCGATCTATATAATACAACTCATCCAACAATAGACATGCGTGGACTTTGTTAATCACAACACTAAAAACAAATGGATGAAAAACCTAACAAACACAATCATGCGAGGTCAATGTTATCTCGAGATGTAGTCACATTCGAGATCACATCCGAGCGTGAGACTCCTTGTGCTTGTATGACTCTTAACTCTCTTAAGACTCTTGTATCTCTGGTATATTTCTTGTATCTTCATTATGGACGTCATCTTCACTTTATATAGGCGTCCGCACCCTTCAAGAGTCCTAATAAACATGGAAAGAAGATATATACAAATATATGACAAGTATATCACTTATGTTAGGAAATAAGATAAATATCAAAGAGTCCTAATATATCTATACCATATCAATATGAAATCTTTCCTAATCTATTTACAACTCAATCTTACCATAAGTCTAGAAAGGCAAAACAAATCAAAATCCATCTTTTATTTTAGGAAATTACTTGGGCGAAAATTAACGCCCTAACAATCTCCCCTTTTTGCCTTTCTGGACAAAACACTTATCAAGCACAAAACAAACAAACTCCCCTCAAAAAAATAACTCCCCCTAAATATCATCCGAGTAAAAATTTGAAAAAGATGCGATCACATTTCGATCACATTCATAATCTATGAAAAAAATCCAAAGAAACTCAATCAAATATCAAATATCCAAAAAACTCTCCCTAAATCGAAAGCATCACAATCAATCTTTTTCTCCCCCTTTTTGTCCAAAACATAGGTAACAATCATGTATGCTCCCCTCACGTGGACACGTAAAAGTTCATTTCATATGCAAAAATTTGAGGAGAATAAAGGATCATAAAACTCGAGAATTTTGGAAGATAAACATCGAATCAAGATTTTCCATAAAATAGGATTCCCAAAAATCAAGATTTTCCATAAAATAGAATCCTACAAATCAAAATGACACTCTTAACCAAAGATATAGATAATTAGGAGCAAAATCTATTCAAATCTTCCAAGTCCTTCAAATTGTGTATAACCCACCAATTATTATCCATCAAGATTTTCAAGATTTTGGGAAAGAGAAAAATATTACTCTCGGATTATATATGGAAACCAAATCTCGAAAGTATCCAACATCACCAGGACATGCAAAACCTAATATGCCTAATGCAAAGAAAAAAATTGCACACAAGAGGTGAAAAGTCTTTGCGGCAATGGATATAGGTTCAAATGTCGTCCCATTTTGAGTCACACTGTACTAGCCGATTCAATGAATCGCAATCCGAAAATCCTGCTTTATCAAAATTTTCGAGTTTTCTTCAATTTTTCCGAGTCTCATGAGGGAGTTAACCAAAATAGGAGCTTTCACTCAAATGCCAAAGGTAGCTCTTTTTCACATGATCATGCCTTTTTAGATAGCAATACGCTTGAAGAAATTGGTCACAAGCAATAGCTTCACACAATGGGTTTGTAACTTTTTCCTAGAAGGCCTCCAAGCATGATCAAGTCTTTATTCACAACTCGCCTCTTTGGGAAATATCATTTTTTTAATTGGAGAGATCAATGCACACCCGATTTTCAAGGGAGACAATATATGTGACTAGTTCGAACCATCAATCCACTTTTTGCGGATATGCATGATGAGCTTATAATGCGGGGATGTCTACAAAAATCAAAAAGAAATAGAGGGGAAGAATAGAGATGCGGTGGTGGGATGTCGGAGCGGATGTGATGTGCAATGTTGTGACATCTCGTGTAACATTTCGGAGAACACACAAACCGAGAGACTTCCTTAAATTGGAGAATCTCTCAAAATCCGAGCACAGGTGAAGATGTCTCAAAGGCGATTTTCGAGAGCAATATACTCAATTCGAATTATATTTTCTCAACTAAATCTCGAATAAAGTGAAGTCTAATATTTGTGTTTAGTACGAGAATGTTGGACAAGATTTTTCAAGATATCAATCGCATTCATATTATCACAATAAATGGTTAAAATATCACAATGAAAATCATTTTCTTTTCTATATCGATCAAAATCTTCATGCAAAGCATTATTCCGAGCACATCTTTCAAAGAATCAAACACATTTTTAGGCTCGGAAAACGTGACACAACAAGATATTCTTACCATTGAACAAGTAGAAGACAAACACGCTAGTCTTACCATATCTCGATAGTTTACCCTTTCTTTCTTTCTAGTTCTTATGCCTTCAGAGAGACATCACCTATGACTTGAGAGATTGGATGATTCTTTTGAATCCTTGTAGGTATGTCACTGCCACGATCCACGATTGGGTTATTGGTTTCTTCAACAGGTTCATTGTCAGAATCAGAGTTTGACTCAGCTGCAGCAGACACGGATGTGGGCTCAGATGCCGTCACATTTGGTTCTGCATTTGAGACACATTTGTGGATGGAGCTTCAGTCACATTCTCCATTACATTTGTGCCTACATCCTTTGTTGGGGCAGTCTCAACAAACTCGAGCAGATCCACCACATTATCTTCTTCACTCTTTCCTGCAATATCTGAGAGATCATCGAAGACAACATTTACAGATTCCATGATCGTCTTAGTACGAAGATTATAAATTCGATAGGCATGACTATTCGAAGTGTAGCCTAGAAAAATACACTTGTCACTTTTGGAATCGAATTTACCAAGATTATCACGATCATTAAGAACATAGCACAAACACCCAAAAACATGAAAATATTTGAGGTTAGGTTTCTTTCCCATAAGAATTTCATAAGGGGTCATCAAACTTCCAGGCCTCAAATATACACGATTGGCAATATGACATGCAGTATTTAGAGCTTCTGCCCAAAAACCTTTTGAAAGTCTTTTAGAACTCAACATAACACAGGATGTCTCATGCAATGTACGATTTTTCCTGTCTGCCACTCCATTATACTGTGGAGTTTTAGGTACGAAAAATTCATGAGAAATTCTCTTTCTATCACAAAAAGCCGAGAAAGAAGAGTTTGCAAATTCTTTACCATGGCCCGACCTAATTCTAACAACTCGGTAGCCTATCTTGATTAACAACTCTTCTATGTCAACTTCTAAATACTTCAAATGTTTGATTTCTCACGTAAAAAATAGATCCAAGTAAAACGTGAAAAGTCATCAACAATCACAAAAAAATATTTCCTTCCACCAAGACTTTCAACTTCGACTGGACCCATAATGTCCATATGAAGCAATTCAAAACACCGTGTGGTATTGAAATGAGATAACATTTGGTGTTACACTCTTCTTTGTTTACTCTTTTGACAACTTCCACACACATTAGCATTCTTCATGCAAAATCTCGGTAAACCACGGACAACCTCAAATTTCACAAGATCCCTCATTTTCTTAAAACTTAGATGACCTAATTTTTGGTGCCATAGGTCAGATTCATCTGTGTGTGCAGTGTGACACATTTGTTTATTAGCATACTGATAGCAGTTATCAGATGATCTCAAACCAGCAAAAATACACGTGTTAGATTCATTAAAAACCTCACAAGATGTTTTGTTGAATTTAACATAGAGGTTATTATCACACAATTGGCTAATGAGATTAGCATTTAGACCATCCACATGCAATACATTTCGTAGCCTAGGTAGGCCATCAACATTCAAAGTTCCCTTTCCAACAATTTTTCCTTTACCTCCGCCTCCATAAGTCACATTACCACCATCATGCTTCTCATAGTCAGTCAAATACTCCAAAGTACCTGTCATGTGTCGTGAACACCCGCTATCAAAGTACCAAGATCCTGCAATGTTAGATCTCAAAGAAGTATAGATAACATGACATTTAACATCAGATTTCTTAACCCAAAAAAATTTGGAAAATTTTGAAATGTGATTACGAGGATGTCGTAACATTTCGGATGACATCTGACATGCAGAATTTATGTTCGCCAAATCTGATTTCATTTTGAAACAAAATGGCCTAATGTGTCCAGGAGCATGACAATAGTGACAAATAAAGTGGCGCTTCCGTGGTTTAGATTTCTGGGAAAATTTCCTTTTATTGTTGGAGGAATCCGAGGATTCTCCTTGTTCTTTAGCTTTAACAAAAACCGGAGTTTTATAACCAAGGCTAGCTTTATCATCACTACTCATGGAGAGAATATCATCCAATTTAGCTTTCCCAATTAAACTTTTTCATGCTTTCAAGAGATTCTTCAAGTTTAGAGTTTACCTTTTCGAACTCCAGTTCTTTCTTGGTAAGAGAGACTTCTAACCTGGTAATCACTTCCCTTTGATCATCATTCTCCTTCTTGAGTCGATCATTCTCCTTCTTCATCATTTCATTCACTTTAATCCTCTTGACCAATCCCGATATAGACTCGCGTGACGTGTCTTCCAAACTTTCACCATCGATTCATCAACCTGTTCAATATCGTCGGGAGAGGTAGAATTGAAACAAAAAGGTTAGAGTCGATTAGAGATCCTGATCTTGAGATGTGACCTCGTATGTGATTATGGAGGGTGTGATCACATCTCGAGCCACACCTCTGCAACACCAAGGATTTATTTGGAGAGACATTCGATCTTTCACCAGGGTGGTCGAACCTTGTGATGTTTTTTTACGACATCGTTCTCATTGTCACTTAAGGTGACACTCAAACTCATTACCTTTTTCACAAATATATTTGCACATTTTTTAACATAATGACCATATCCAGAACAAGCCCTACATCTAACAGAATCAAGAGTTTTTTTTATCAAACGTTTTATGATTTTCCATGCTAACAAACATACAGGATCAACACTTAGTGTTGTCAAGTGTAGGCTCTTGATGCCAATTGAAAGAATTTAAGCACGGATATTTACCAAAAGTTTTGCAGAGTAAGGATGTGATTGCAGATGTGGTCACAATCACATGCAGCGGAATTTTGAAAACAATAAAGAGACACACGAAATAAAAATTGTCTACAAGCCAACAAGCTTGTAGACGTGCCAATATGGCAAAACTTTCCACTAGTAAAAACTGTTTGATTCCGTATACAAAAATACTAAAATCCAACTAGTAGAAACTCAACGAAAAGTCATATCAAGAGTATATCTGATCTATATAATACAACTCATCCAACAATAGACATGTGTGGACTTTGTTAATCACAATACTAAAAACAATGGATGAAAAACCTAACAAACACAACTGCAGGGCTGAATGTTATCTCAGATGTAGTCACATTCGAGATCACATCCAGGGCAGCGAGACTCCTTGTGCTTGTATTACTCTTAACTCTCTCAAGACTCTTGTATCTCTGGTATATTTCTTGTATCTTCATTAAGGACGTCCTCTTCTCTTTATATAGGCGTCCGCACTTTCAAGAGTCCTAATAAACATGGAAATAAGATATATACAAATATATGACAAGTATATCACTTATGTTAGGAAACAAGATAAATATCAAAGAGTCCTAATATATTTATACCATATCAATATGAAATCTTTCCTAATCTATTTACAACTCAATCTTACCATAAGTCTAGAAAGGCAAAACAAATCAAAATCCAATCTTTTATTTTAGGAAATTACTTGGACGAAAATTAACGCCCTAACAAAATCTATAGTTAGTTAAATAGGACATTAAAATAAAACAATTAAATAAAGGAAATTTAGCTCAGAATTTATAAATTAGTTAAAAAAATTCAAGTTTTGAAAATTCGCGACATATTTTTTTATTATATTTTTTACGTATAATGAAATAAATTATTTTGATTATTCGAGAATATATAAATAAAATAATTTTCTAACATAAGGTTAAAAGTGCTTTAAACTACTTTTGACCTCTATTCATTTATAGAAATGAGTTTGCAAATTTAACAAAATTATATAAAATAAGTTTAAGATTTGTTATACTCAAAAATAAAATAACTACCAAATCCGTAAATATTAGAAAATGATTGGGTCAAGCGGATCAAGAAATATTTTGCTTATCGATTTTAAATCTTAATAATATTAGAAAATATACTATAATAATTGAATAATAAAATTTATAATGAAAATTAAAAGTGTCAACCAGATCCGTAAATAACATGAATGAAAATGACAAAAAAAGTGAAGAACCATGTACGAAAAAAAAATTATTTACATTTGGGATTTTTAATTTAAAATCAGATTAAATAATTTTTTAACCAATTTTCTGTATTCAAAAAAAATAATGTTTTATTTACTTTTTACAAAAAAAAAAAGCCAAAAGTATAAAATAGTATGTTTAGATGGAGATTGACAAAAATAATGTAACAACAACAAACAGAAACTGATAAACAAAATATATTATTTACAGATATGGGAGATAACCTCGACTTTTGTGGATTTATAGTTCAAATAAATGTAAATCGGAAAAATCCCAACAAACTTAGAGATCTTGTAGATAACATCGACCGTTATGGCCTTCATAGTTAAAAAATATGTAAATCCGAAGAATCAAAAATATACCAACCGATCTGGCCGAAGTATCTCGCGATTTTTTGGTCTTTCAATTTTAAAATATATGTAAATTGGATAAATCCGAATGGCTATTATGAAGCCACCGGATTTCACGATTCACACTTGTAAATGTTCGAATAGCCTTTCCGCGAAAGAAAAACATAATAGAAAACCCAAAAAAAACCCATCTCATGAACATTTACACATTTTAATGTTCGAAACCCTAATCCAAAAAATGAACGAAAACCCATATACAAAATCCACAAAAAATCCATCTCCAAAACATCATAGGCTTAACATATGGACATATCGATAGATTGCCCAACAGACTAGAAGAAATGAGAGATGGGTAGGTTTAGATTAGAGTTTTGTTCGGGCAGAAAGAGAGAGAATGAGACTAAAAACTATGGCTTCATAGTTTCATAGAAATGGGAAGAGAGAGAGAGAGAGAGAGAGAGAGAGAGAGGGGGATAGGGAATGAATGGAGTTTGTGGAATTCTAGAGAATTCCACCAGAGGGAGTGGAACGGTCTTCATTTTGGCCATCCGATTTTATCGATCGAATGGCCATAACATTTTTTTTAATTAAAAATATTTCCTGATTAGCTTATAACCTTACACGTGTATATGTTATACACACTTGACATGCAAAATTGAGCCTGATAAAATTATTTTTTTTTAAAATATATGGGCCTCGTCCAAACATTAAGGGCCCATTTGGATGGAGAGATTTGAAATTCCAATGGATTTCAAATGAATAGATTTCAAAGTCATTGGATTTGAAATCCACCTCTTGTTTGGATGATGTGAATTTTTGTAAGGATTTCAAATTCATCGTAAGTTTTGATAAAAAAAAATTAGAAGCTCTATTTATTTTCTTAATTGATATTTAATAAATAAAGTAAAAGATATAATCTTATTATTTTGTAAATAATTATAATTTTATACTCTAATAAAAATATAAAATATATAACTTTTATTATGTCTAAATATGTGTGATGATAATGCATGATATGTGAGGAGAGTATGTGTGAGTGTGAGTGTGTAAATGTGTGCAGTGTGTGTAATGTGTGTAGTGTGTGCAAATATGTGTGCAGTGTGTGTGTGTGTGTGTAAAAGTGTGCAGTGTGTATAAATATGTGTGTAGATGTGTATGCAAATGTGTGCAGTGTGTGTAGTGTCTGTAAATATGTATAATGTGTGTAGTGTGTGTAAATGTGTGTAAATGTGTGCAGTGTGTGTAGTGTGTGTAAATATGTATAATGTGTGTAGTGTGTGTAAATGTGTGCATTGCGTGTAAATGTGTGCAATGTGTGTAAGTGTGTGTGAATATGCAAGTGCGCATAAAGGAAAAAAAAAGAATGGATTTCAAATGACTAGGTTTTGGGAGGGATTTGAAATCCTTTGAAAATGAAGTAAAACTTAAAGAGTGATTTGAAATCCATTGATTTGGATTTATATGCCAAACATGGGTGTGGATTTAGCTAATGATTTGGATTTTATGTTACTTGTTGTTCATGTATTGTTTTGTACATTGTTTCTATTGTTTATGTGTTGTTCTATAATATTTTTAATGTTGTTCTAACAATTCTTTTATTGTTTTCATGTAGTTTTCAATGTGTAGATACATTTTTACCTACTTTTAAGCTCTTTTTATTCATGTGGTATTTTTAATATTTTTTACGTTGTTTCTAGGTTGTTTTCATCTTTGTTTTAGTTGTTGTTCTTATGTTTATTTGTCGTCTCCACGTAGTTTTCGATGTTTAAATACAATTTGTACCTATTTTTAAGCTATTTTTGCTCATATTGTGTTTTCTATATTGTTTCTAGCTTGTTTCTATATTGTTTCTTGGTTGTTTCTATGTGTTTTATGTTTTCATGCATTGGATTAAAAATTGAATTTTTTTTTTTTTACTCATGTTGTTTCTATATTATTTTTCAAATTTGGTTTTAATATGTGTTGTTTTATGTGTATATTTTTTATTTTTTATAAGATTTCAATTATAAAATGGATTATTTAACGGGGCAAAATTTATTTTCCACTTTGAAATTTGATTAGAAGAAACATGTTTGAAACAACAAAGAAACAACAAAGATGTTTCAAGCAACAAAAAAACAACAAAGAAGACAACGTAAAAATGTCCGGGAATTTTGTCAAGAGCGTATTTTTGTCCAAAAAAGGAGAAAAAGCGTCTTTTTGTCAAAAATCACCGGAAATCATATTTTTGAAAATGAATAGTAGATGAAGCGTATTGTGCAGGGATTGGGATTGAAAAATTGGGTATTCATGTCCTTTTTCCAATTAGATTCTACTCAATCCAATTTAACCCAATCAAGTGGCCCAAAATAATTTATCTTTTTCGAGGTTCATTTTAAAAGTAAAATAAATGTTTAAAATGAAAATAAATTATTCATATGTAATGTATATAAATAACTATGTATTTTAATTTTTCGATTAATTTTTATTTTGAAAAATATATTTATACTAATTATATTTTAAAAAATATGTAATCCTATCATGAAAATAATTTAAGTGTCTCTGTTAATTATAATTTTTACTTTGAAGAGAACTATTATTTTTAAATAATATCTACAAATCGCATTACGAATTTATAAATCTTATAAATAAATTAATAATTTATTCGGATCCACAAATTATTTTATTGGTAATAATTTTGTTAAAAAATTATCGAAAAATATTGAAATAATTTGAAAGTATCATATATCATATATTACCTAATAATAAATTGTAAAATATAGTATCTAAATTTAATGTAACTTTGAAAATAATATATATTACCTATTAATTCGATTTGTTTTAATAGGTTACTAAAATGAAATGATCTAATTTGTAAAAAAATGAAAATTGGTCATGTAGTTCTAAATATATTGGATAATAAATAAAAATCAACTTATTTTTTTACATTTATAAAAAAATAAAAAATATATAATCTAATATATTTTAATTTAATTTATTTTAATCTACTTTTCTTAATTCTATATATATCTTATTTTTCGTTTATGACTTAAAAACAAATATATGTAGTAAATATACTTTCAATACTATTGTGTGCACATTAATTATTTTTTGACCTTATTTTATTTTCATCTATGCATAAAATATGAAAAGCTCAAATACGACGAGTTTCAGCCTGGATGCGACAAAAGATTTGCAAATCGGACCAAAAAGATAATTATCAAACTATTCGCTTATTAATATCACAAATACATATCATTCAATGACACCAAGAATAGATATGCACGAGTCATCTTCGAGCTTGAATATTTATGAACGATCAAACATGACATATCGATGGTGATGTCTTATTATGAGACCAAATCTTTTTTTAATTTTAACATATAATCATATCCTATACTTAATGTTTTTATTTTATTGCATTCCATTTAATTTGTGTTTACGAAATAATGTTTGTAAAGCTTATTGATTTAAATTTTTGAGGTTGATCGTGTCATAGCAAATAGGACATCCTCAAGGTTATGTAGAAAAAATAATTTTCAATGCTTTGCTCGGGCGCAAATATTAACACGATAATTATATCACCGGTTATGTCATAACCGATGGTACTTTCCATTTTTTTCAAATTGTCTTAATTATTTGTGATTATTTAATATTGAATAATTACTATTAGTTATGAACAATAACTCTTATAAAATATATTTTATTTCTTATTTCATGAAATTTATTTTTTAAAATTAATCTAATATAATGTTCTTTCGTTTTCTCGAAAAATTGTCTACTATCTTTAAAGATGTGTACAAATGTATCCAAAAATTTGAATTGCAAGGGTCATCAAGTAGCATTGTTAATCCAATGTCGAAATGCCGCTTAGTAACATCACAAATGGTATATTAAATTTCTGATTTTTTTTGTATAATTTATATATTTAAAGTTACATATACTCATTTGAGGTGTATTTATTTTATTAATTTGATTTTACAATTACAGGATATCGTCTACAAAAAGAATTTCAACATACAATAAAAAGAAAAAGTGCAAAGGGGAGTCTTCGGGTATCGGTTGGGGCTCGACAAAAATAATTGATCTAACATGTGAGGAATCTACGTATATGGATCCCATTTCTAACGTTACATCAATATTCGATGGCACTAAGATTGATTTAACACATTCTTCGTCAAATGGGACATTCATAGCTGAAAAACACGGAATGTATGTTATGGCTTCAAGTTCACGATGAAATTTAAATGCAATGAATTTCGATTGAATATCTCTGTGTAATATCTGTGTCTTATCTTTTTAGTATATTATTGGGATATCGGAGATGCAACATACAAATGTGAATTTTGTAACACGGTTTTTTGGTTTGATGAAAGGTTGATCTCCTATCCAAAATCCAAAGCCAGATACTCTTGATGTTGTGGTCATGGTATAATTCAACTTCCTCACATCAAAGAACCACCTGTTGTACTTGGAGATTTGTTGTTTGGAGATGGAAATAAGAGCAAACACTTTCGAGACAATATTAGATCATACAATAATATGTTACTTTTCACATCGATGGGAGGCAAGATTGACACCGACATAAATAAAGCGCAGAGGTCCTCCTATTTTTCGATTGCATGGACAAAATTATCATCGATGGGAAGTTTATTACCATCCGATAGTGCAAGACCAAAATTTGCACAATTATACATCTATGATACGGACAATGAAATATCTAATCGGTTAAACTCCATCATGTTTGTTTATTTGTGAATCTCAATATTTATTTTTAATTGTTTATGTAATATGTCCCTAATATCTATATTATTTTCGTGGCAAGGACTCAAAATAATAATTTGCATAAGCGATCGTCAATGATTTAAAGAGAATGCTAGATGAAAATAATGTTTTAGTTCAGACTTTTAGAATAGCAAAGGAGAAGATTTTAGAAGGTGGTCACCCTGATGTCTGTTTGCGTCTAATCGGTAAGAGAAGTACGGATGCTAGGAGATACAATATGCCTTCAAGTTATGAGGTTGTTGCTCTGATTGTTGGAGATTTTGATCAAGTATTAGGAGATAGGGTTATATTAGTCGAAACAAAATCCGGCAGTTTGAAATGGATAAATAAGTTGAATGCTTCATACTTTGCTTTACAAAAGATCCATTGTTATTACCATCTTTGTGAAGATGGTTTCAAAGAAGACATATCATTTTCTAATCTCGAAAAAAGAATCCATGAGGCGTAAAAGTCATTTAGTGTGAGAGATTTTTTCGCGTATCGCCTACACGATAGAGAAGATGAACCTTCTACAATTTTATCATCTAGAAGATTGTTTCACAATTCATTGTCGATGGTTATATAATGGTTGAGTCAAAGACAATTAAACTATGTACGGTTGCATCGAGAGGAAGTTGCATTGCGATATTTATAAGGGTCTAGTGACGCGTTGTTGCATGGAGACATCAATCCTGGCACTCGGGAAAATGAATTATATTACATTCTAGCTTCACGGAGGTGCTCGATATATGATTCAGAATTATCAGGATGCAATTGCTATATGTCGATGGGCAGGATATCCAGGTTTGTTTATAACATTCACCTGCAATCCAAAATAACCAGAGATTCTAAGATTTCTTGAGAAAAAGAAATTGAATCCTAATGACCGACCTGATATTGTTTGTAGGGTGTTTCAATTGAAGTTGGATGCTTTGATCAAAGATCTTCGGCATAATAAAATCTTTGGGGAAGTCATTGCAGGTTATAATTTTTTTCAAGCGTTTCATTCTTTCAATATGATTCAATATATGTTTAATTTCTTTTCCTTATTGTTTATATTGCAATAGTATACACAACAGAATTTCAAAAGCGTGGCTTGCCTCATGCCCATATTTTACTATTTTTGGCAAAGGAAGAAAAGAATCCTATTGCAGATGATATAGATCGAATTATATCAGCTGAAATACCCAACGAGAGTTTAGATCCATGTTATTATGCGGTACTGAAGGACCATATGATACATGGTCCATACGGTGATGCTAGAAAACTTCTCCGTGCATGGCTGGTGGTATTTGCACTAAACATTTTCTGAAAAAAATTGTAAATGTGACGATTATTGATGATGAAGGTTATCTACATTATAGACGTAGGAATGATGGGAGGGTAGTGGGAAAAAAATGGAGTACCCCTTGATAACAGATATGTTGTGCCGCACAATCATCATTTGTTTCTCAAGTATGGAGCTCACATTAATGTAGAATGGTGTAACCAATCTAGATCGATAAAATATTTGTTCAAGTATGTCAATAAAGGACATGATCGTGTGACGGCATCGTTCTATATGAGTAGCAATGACGACGAATCTGGAAAAATAGTTGACGAGATGACCATGTATTACGATTGTAGGTATGTTTCATCCTGTGAGGCAGCATGGAGACTATTGGGATTCGAAATTCAATATAAATATCCTCCAGTTGAACCTTTAAGTTTTCATCTTCCGGATGAACAAAACGTTATTTTTCAGATTTTGAAAGAATAGATGATGTTCTTTAGAAAGATTCGGTAAAACAAATATGTTTTTAGCATGGATGGAAGTGAATAAAATATATCCTGAAGCGAGAGAGCTAACATACGCTAAAGCTCCCACAAAATTCACGTGGAAATCGAATCTCAGAAAGTGGATGCCGAAAAAATTGGAAAATCAATAGGGCGAGTTTTTAGTCCCCCCGGATCTCGTGATATGTACTTTTTGAGGTGTCTTATCAATGTTGTTCATGGAGAAACGTGTCATGACAACTACAAGAAGGTTAATGGTGTTCAACATTCTTCCTATCGGGAGTCTTTTTGCTCATGGATTGTTAGAAGATGATTGGGAATATATTTATGCCATCAATGAAGCAAGCTCTTGGGCTTCACGAGAATCTTAGAAGTTTGTCTCGCATCCTAGCTTTCATCGGACTCTTTGAGCCGACCAAAACATGTCTAGGAGAAATGTTGGGAGTTTCTTTCGATGATATCTTATACAAATGTCGACGCCTTCTACAAACATCAAGGTATTATTTAAATTACTTAATTGTTACATATTGAAACCTTTATATTTTTTTCACTTTTTTTGTTTTATAATTTATTAGTATGATCTTATGCAACATATTTAGTATTGAGTGAGCACGAAATCAAGAATCTTACGCTGTTAGAAATTGAGAATTATTGCAAAGTCTAGGTAGAGTCTACGCGATTTTGATCAATGCCATTTCCGGATGCCGACACTAAGAGCAACCGAAATAGACTTATATATGATGAGTTGCGGTATGATTGTGATGTTCTATTGCAAGAGAACAAAGACCTCATCTCCAAACTTAATAATGAGCAACATAACGTTTACTTAACGATAATGCGTGCGATGCGATCCAATAAAGGTGGGATGTTCTTTGTCTACGGATATGGAGGAATAGGCAAAACATTTTTGTGGAAGGCTTTATCTTCTGGATTGAGGTTGAAAGAAGAAATTGTACTCAATGTTGCATCTAGCAGCATAGCTTCCCTTCTCTTGCCCTAAAGGA
Source organism: Rehmannia glutinosa (assembly GCA_016081115.2). NCBI lineage: Eukaryota > Viridiplantae > Streptophyta > Magnoliopsida > Lamiales > Orobanchaceae > Rehmannia > Rehmannia glutinosa. The sequence goes on along the minus strand of JABTTQ020003142.1, from coordinate 19,296 downwards.
GGATCGCACATTCGGATTTGTTATCCCCAACCCAAATGAAGACTCAACTTGCAATATCAAACAAGGGAGTCCCAAAAATGAAAGTTAGATAAAAAAGTGTCAGTAAGAACTCTAGCGGAACTTATTATTTGTTCTAAACTTATAATTTGGGACGAGGCACCGATGATGCACAATTATTACTTTCAGGCATTAGACGAGACTTTACGAGCTCTTTTGAAACTCATCAACCCGCCGTTGGAACATAAACCATTTTGAGGGTAAATCGTTGTCTTTGGTGGGGATTTTAGACAGGTCTTGCCTGTTATTCCGAAGGGAACTCGGAAAGATATTGTTAATGCATCCATTAACACGTCTTATTTGTGGAAATACTGCACTGTCCTAAAACTGACTGAGAACATGCATCTTCGGAACTTGGCGATACAAATGATTATAAAGATTTGGCTGAATTCTCTGAATGGATTGCAAGAATTGGTGATGGAACAATCGGAGGATCAAATGATGGTTGTGCCATCATTGATATACCTAAAGATATTTTGCTAGAATCTTTAGGTGATCCGATTGCACCTATTGTAGAAAGTACTTACCCAATGTTTAAAGACGCCATTGATAATCCGACGTACTTGAAAGAAAGGGCTATACTGGCACCTACCCTCGGTGTTGTTGAATCTATAAATTAATATATGACCTCTTTAAACTAATCAGAGGGCCATACATATTTAAGTTCCGACAGCACATGTAAATCGGATGCTAATGTTGACTTCCTCGCATGATCTTCACACTCTGAATTTTTGAATGGGATAAAATGTTCCTCAGTTCCTAATCATGAGTTGCATTTGAAGGTTGGGACTCGATTATGCTCTTGAGAAATATGGACCATTCTATTGGATTGTGTAACGGACTAGATTGGTGATTACGAGTGCTTGCCAAATATGTTCTTGAAGCTAAAATTCTTACCGGAACCAATGCAGTCATAAAGTTTTGATTCCGCGAATGACATTGACACTCGCTTCGGATCTTAGAATCCCCTTCAAGTTCCAACGCATATAGTTTTCTCTCATTGTATCTTATGCCATGACTATAAACAAGAGCCAGACAATCTCTCTCCAATGTTGGGTTGTACTTGAAGAATCCAATATTGATCATGGCCGCTTATACGTTTTCCCGAGTTACGAATCGTAAGGGTTTGAAAATATTAGTCGGTGGTGAGGACGAATCAAACAATAAACAAACGATGAATGTGGTGTATAAAGAAATATTCCAAAATTTGTAATATGTACAAGGAGTGTTTTAATTTCAAAAATTCGTTTCAAATCATTGTTATTTTGGGCTCATTACAATTGTTTTGTATACCTATTTAAATTATATAATTCGACAAACAAACAACATATGATTCACATATCATATAGTTTAGCATAACATCTTCCGTGCATCACACGGGTGAAACACTAGTTTGTACTAATGACAAATAATAGTCTAGATATATTTTGAACAAAAAATTAATCCACAAATTGCATCTAAATTCATTGTCCAACATGGAATCTAAAGTTCCACTTGTACCCCAACTTGTCACCTTTATGCAATAATTGTTCATTCACCCGAAAAATATTCTTGTGAGCTCAAAAATATTTCCAACAATCCCCACATGAAAAAGAAATTATGTGAATCAATGCAATACACATGTGAATGCAGATACTAAAGAGAGTACAAACGGAAAGTTATTGCATCAGGAGAGGTAGTTTTTGGCTTTAGACCTTCCTTAGTGGAGTACTGTCGGATTTACTTGGCTAATCAGTGAACGTGATATCTTAAACTATTCAGTCATTCGTGTAAACCAAGACAACATCACCCACACAATAACCTCCCTAACATTTCCAGTTCTCATGGTTGTGTTTATTTTGGCCTTGAACAACCTTGGGTTTCATAAGTGTTTTAGAGAATTCAAGCCTCAAAATTCTCATAGAAGCATCCCCACTTCACACTTACATAGGTGACCTCCTATTAAGAGTATTCATCATACCCCACTTGGCTTAACCAAGCTATAGGAATCATTAACAGTTGAACTTAACCTTACATACTTCTCTGAAAAGCACTTTTGATCATAGGAATTGGTAGGAATTTATACTAAGTGCTTAATCAATCTTCATAACTTAGTTGTCCCATTAAACTAAGTTCTTGGGATCTCCAACATCATGGTTGGCTTACCATTACAAAGATTCATGTGTAATAGGCTTCAATCCCATTCCCTTGATAATCGATATACTAGATCTCTTGGTAAACTTTTGGTAAGCGGATCCGCGAGATTCTTCTTAGATTTTACATAATCAATGGAGATAACACCACTTGAAATCAACTGTTTAATGGTCTTGCATCTACAACGTATATGTCTCGACTTACCATTGTACATGCTATTATGTGACCTTTCTATGACCGATTGACTATCACAATGTATATTGATAGCAGTGACTGGCTTTGGCCAACATGGAATATCCTCTAAAAAATTCTGAAACCATTCTGCTTCTTCTCGAGCTTTATCTAAAGCTATAAACTCAGATGCCATCGTTGATCGAGCTATACAAGTTTGTTTTGAGGATTTGCAAGACAAAGCTGCACCACCAATGGTAAAAACATAACCACTAGTGGATTTTGAATCATTTGAATATGATATCCAGTTGGCATCACAATATCCTTCCAAAACTACTGGATATCTTGTATATTGTAATCCAAAATTCAAAGTATATTTTAAATATCTGAAAAACCCTATTCAGAGTTTTCCAATGATTATTGTTTGGATAACTAATGAACCTACTCAATTTATTCATAGCACATGCTATATCAAGACGGGTGCAGTTTGTTATGTACATTAAACTACCTATGACCTGTGAATATCTCAATCAAACACTTTGGTTCGCCTTTATTCTTGACTAAATGTAAACTTGTGTCAATTGGAGTTTTTACTGGACTTTCATCATAAACGTTGAATTTCCTGAGAATAGACTCAACATAATGAGACTGAGATAAAAACAAGTCCATCAGATGTCTTAGATATTTTAATCCCTAGTATAACATCTGCAACTCACATGTCTTTCATATCAAAGTTTGGTGTCAACATTCTCTTTGTATTCATAATAATATCATGATTACTGCCTATTATCAGCATGTCATCAATATATAAACATACAATTACATAGACGTTCGGTGTATTTTTAATGTAGACGCATTTATCACACTCATTAATTCTAAATCCATTTGACAACATAGCTTTGTCAAATTTCTGGTGCCACTGTTTTGGCACTTGCTTCAATCCATACAAGGACTTAACGAGCTTACACACCTTTTTCTCTTGTCCTGAAGCAACAAACCCTTCAGGTTGTTCCATGTTTATTTCTTCTTCTAACTCACCATTTAAAAATACTGTTTTAACATCCATTTGATGAATCTCGAGATCGTATAGTGTAGCAATTGCAACAAGAACTCTAATAGAAGTCATTCTTGTAACCGGTGAGTATGTGTCGAAGAAATCAAGGCCTTCCTTTTGCTTATAGCCCTTAGCTACCAACCTAGCCTTATATTTATCAATAGATACATCCGGTTTTAACTTCTTTTTGAAAATATATCTACAACCTAGAGGTTTATTTCCAGGTAGGAGATCAACCAACTCCCAAGTGTGATTTTTAATGATGGATTCTATCTCACCATTGATAGCTTCTTTCCAGAATGGTGCTTATGGAGTTGATATTGCTTCTGCAAATGTCTTAGGTTCATTTTCTACCATGTAGGTTAGAAGATCAGGACCAAATGATGTAGACTTCCTGGACACTTTCTGGCCTTCTTGCTTCACCTTGGTTCTTCATCATTTTCATGATCGAGATTTGCAGTTGTTGGGAAATTTATTGTTTAGATTTTGATGAATTCCATGTAAAACTTAGACTAGAAAGTTGGCACCCCATTTTCCTTGTAATTTGTATTGTAATAGATAGGGTTGTATAAGGTGAGTCAAGTCAGCTATGCCTGGATATACAAGAAGTCAACTGAAGACTAGGATGAAGACTCCGCTGTGAAGCAACTGAGTGTGGAAAGGAAGAGAAGTCAAGGACTCGACTGAAGGAGTATCAGCTGAGATACAGCTGTATGAAGAGTCAGTCAAGTCAACTCAAGAAGCCAATTCTCAAGTTGAAGTGACAGATGAGTCATCCATTGATTGGAAGCTAACTCAAAGTCACCTGGGGAATAAAAAGATCGCATCAAGTCAAGACAAATCAACGAGGTCCGTTGATGAAAGTCAAGAATGTTACTTAGAATAGCAACTTTGTTAAAGTTGTCGAGATAAAGTGTTAGTTCCAGTTGTGTGCAAAAGGAACAAACTAATGGGAAGCACTGCACTAATGTCAAAGACACTTTGCAATCTTTGCAAGACATTTAATACGAGGAAATGTCAACATCAAGGATCGCAAAGATGACAAGCCAACGAACACAAGTGACTTTTGAAAATCAGCCTATCTCTTCAACGGCGTATTTTTGAAAGTTCACTATAAAAGGCCGAGGATTCACTTTGAGAAAAGGTTACCTTGCATACTTGAGATAACAAGCTTTATTCACACTCAGTAACTCAATATATTCTCAAGTTATTCAAGCAAATCCTCAAGCCTAAATCTCAAGGAAATCGATCCAACACTAAGTCATGAAGGAAAGACAACTTCAAACTGTTGAAGAGGAAACTTTTGAAGATGGAAACTTTTGAAGAATCAAAAGGGGTCTACTTTCCAAGGAGGATTCTAGGAAGGTTCAAGGTCGAACTCCGGGTCTCAAGTTATTGGAGGGCTTCATGATCAAATCCAAGAAGCTTGAGCAAGTGAGATGAAGTAGCAAGGCAAATTAGCCTGCTGCGAAGAAGGCCTCGGACGAGAAGCCAACCGTGTGACCAAGGCATCTCCGTGACCGAGTCCCAAAGGAGCAAGTCAGCTGTGTGATCAAGACTTATATCCGGACTGATAACCACTTTGTACTCTGATCAATACTTAGTGGATTTCTCCAGGAGTTGGAGAAGAGAGGAGTAGAAGAATTACCCCATCTTCGAACCTCTATAAAAATTATTGTGTCATTTACGTTTTAAAAGATTCTATTTCTCGCATACATATTCTATATCTGTGATAATTTGCTATCCAACCGATAAGTAACTAAGTGTTGAAATCAAGTGTTTAAAACAAAGTAAATCTATTAAAGGGTGTTAAGTCTTCCCAATAAAATCTCATCACAAAACAAGTTAAGGTTTAGACTAAACAAATTTAGTTATTCTATCAACACTCAATCGAGTCTGTTGAGTGGCTAACTCTCTATTGTTTAACTAACTTAGTTGTCCCCAAGGACTTAGCCGTGTATTTAACTCTGTAATATTTTAAAAGGACTAAAATCAAAAATTTGTAAGGTTTATTCAACCCCCCTTTAAACCTTACTCAAACCCCTTGGGACCTACAAGTAGTATCAGAGCGGTTGGTTCATTGAGCCTTCCGCACTGGTTACTGAACTAGATCTCCAATCTTTCAAAGAAGTTTTTAACACTTGCTCTTTCAAAAGCTATTTTTATTCAAAGAAAAGTTATTATCATGGAAGCAAATTTTACACGCATTCCTATGTTCACTATTGAGGAATTTGATGACTGGAAAATTTGCATGCGGGCTCATCTGCTGCTTTACATGATGAAATGTGGATAGTGATAGAGGTTGGGCCACCGCAAATACTAAAAGTGAACACAAGGTTATGCAGAGAGCGTACCACACCGGTGAAGGAGAGGAAATCTGCTGCTGAAAAAGACCATCCCTGGTTGATAAACCAAGAACCGAATGGACAAACGAGGACAGAAGAAGATACAACTTGGGCAGTGTGGCCAGGACATACTTTACAAAACCTTGGACAAAGCAATGTTCAACAAAGTCAAATCTTGTCAAACCGCAAAACAAATCGGGATAAATTAACTTTAATTTGTGAAGGATCTCGAGCAAATTAAAGAAAACAAATTGTCCGTTCTTTGTACAAAAATTTGAAAATTTTAAAATGCTTACAGGTGAAACCTTGATCACCGGATGCTCGATTCAACGAAATCACAAATGAATTATCAAAGACTTGGGAATGAATATACACGAAGAAATGTGTATGAAGATTCTCGAGAAGCCTCCCACCAAAATTTGAATGGGAAATGAAGGTCATGGCCCTGAGACATTCAATGAACCTCACAACAACATCCAATCATAAGCTATTCTCGGACCTCAAAGCATATGAGTTTGAAATGAGAAGAAAAGATCAAGAGGAGATAGATGTACCCAAAACAAATGCACTTATAGTCAAGGATGGGAAGAGAGTTGGGGTCAAGGAAGTCATTGACCAGGAGGAAATTGCCTTGATGATTAAAAGATTCAACAAGTTCTTCAACAAGAACTATAAAAGAAATAAGGGTGAATCTTCCAGAGACATTCAAATTTCCTTCCAAGTCAAGGAAAGATAGGCCACCCAAGAGAGTGAGCATCAAAAGGTTGAATATCGAGAGCCGATAACCCAAGAACGGAAAGAGCTAATCAAAGAGCTAAAAACATGTGTTGAACTCAGAGACAACCAGGACACTTTGCCATTGATCCATCCATACCTCGTAGTCAATAAATACAGGGAATGAAGAAGAAAGAAGAGTCTTGAGAGAAAGAAGACAGAAAAGAAAAAGGCAATGTTGGGCTGCGAGATCGCCGAGAAAGCTAAGTCAAAAGAAGCAAGAGACTCGAGATAGTAGTGAAGTGACTACTCAAGTGATTCTCAAGAAGAAGCAATGATCCGTCTAATGGCTAAAGAACAAGATCAACTCCGACCAAGAAGATGAGGTACACTTTAACTCATCTCACTCGTATTCTAGTGATAGTGATTGTGACACACACACTTCATCACCCACTGATCTTTATGATTCATTAGGAAAAATGATGAAAGACTTTGAGCACATTAAGTCCTCACACACACTATTAAATCAGAAAACAACCCGCAAATTAAAAGCCAAAACTCACAAATTGACTAAGGACACGAGTACTCTAAGTCACATAGCCGATGAGAACAAAGAGTCAAGGCTGAGAATGCTAAACTAATAGCAGAGATAGCTGCTATAGAAAAGAGGGGAAATGGTCTCAAAAATGTGATTGCTTCATTCACAAAGGCATCTAAATCATTGGATGACCTTATTATGAGCCAAAAGAATGTGGAGATAAGACAGGCATAGGATTCAATTCCTTTGCGCCGCATAGTCAAACTCCCAGAGTGATCTTGGAAAAAGGATCTTCAAGTAATGAAGCATCTCAAAAACCCAATACACCAAATGTTGCACCCACATTCACTCCAAAGCACAATCACAAACAAACTGGCCTTGGATATAAAGGAAAAGGAAAACAGCCAGTTGAGTATCTTGGAGAGGACAGTGAGAAGAAATCCAGCAGAGTTCCTCAGCAAACTCCAAATAGGAAGTACTCTGAAAGAATAAACAGAGCTACCAAAAACCTCAAAAGTTTTATCAAAGAAACACATATGATGGGAATGGTAGAAATTACCCAAGCCAAGCTGTTTGGAATAATGTGAAATATCAGCAAAGACCTATAGAATATAAGCCCAAATGGCAAAGGCCTAGCACTCAGCAAAGGTCATTCCAAAGGCAAAAGAGCTATCATCAGCACACATATGCACCCAGACACTACACTCAGAGATATCACAACTACCCAAAGAAGGCAATTGCTAAAACACACACACAGACATACAGACAAAAGAGACAGTTGTATGAACCTAAAGCCCCCAAGCAATTTGCCAAAGTGAGTTATGATTATGGCACAGATAGATGGCAACCTCTTAGAGTCAAGTCAGTTGGCTATAGGTTGGTTGGATCATCTTACAGCACTAACCCCTCAGGACCCAGACAAACATGGGTACCTAAAAACTAAATTCCTTGATTGCAGGTTCAAGGAACAACTGAGTGCCAAGGAACCTGGTACATGGATAGTGGTTGTTCCAGACACATGACAGGAAACAAGAAAAATCTATCAAAATTCAAGGAGATTAGAGGCGCAAAAGTCATATTTGGAGGAAATGAAGCTCCAAGGGAAATTAGAAGAACTGGATCCATCAAGAAAAATGGTTTAGAAATCACAGATGTTGCATATGTTGAAGGCCTCAACTTCAACCTGTTAAGCATCAGCCAACTCTGTGACAAGGGCTATAATGTTGGATTCAATATGGGAGTGTGCCAAATCAAAGACACTGAATCAAATGAAGTAGTGTTGCAAGGATCCAGACAAAAGAACATGTATGTGGTAGATTGGTCGACTGCCACACCAAGCACTTGTCTGCTAGCAAAGAGTACAGCCGAATCAAGTTGGTTGTGGCACAAGAAGCTGAGTCATCTGAATTTCAAGACAATTAACAAGCTTGCAAGGAGTAATCTTGTAGAAGGACTACCAGACTCAGTGTACAAAAAGGAAAGTGTTTGTGATGCATGCCAGATGGGAAAGCAAATCAAATCATCATTCAAAGAGAAGTCTAGTCCATCTTCAACAAGAATATTGCATCTGTTGCATATGGATTTATTTGGTCCAGTTGAGCCAGCCAGCATAAGTGGAAAGAAATACACCTTAGTGGTGGTGGATGATTATTCTAGATACACTTGGACAATATTTATGTGCAAAAAGAAGGAAACTTTGCAGAAGTTACCTCAACTGATGAAAAGAGTTCAAAATGAGAAGAGTCAAACTATTATTAAGATAAGATCTGATAGAGGAACTGAGTTTGTCAATGAGATAATAACTCAGTATTGTGTTGAAAATGGTATTGCTCATGAATTATCTACAGCAAGGACTCCACAACAGAATGGAGTAGCAGAAAAAAGAAACAGAATTCTCAAGGAAGCTGCAAGAACCATGTTAGCTGAAGTTGGCCTGCTAGCTGACAAAGACTCCCTATGAAATATGGATAGGGAGAAAGCCAAATGTTGGGAATTTTAGAATATTTGGATGTAAATGCTTCATCCACAACAATGGCAAGGATAATCTAAAGGCTTTTGATGCTAAAGCTGATGAAGGTATCTTTTTGGGATACTCAAATTGAAAGTAAAGCCTATAGAGTGCTGAACAAGAGGACTATGGTCACAGAAGAGTCTATCCATGTGGTTTTTGATGAACCTAATGTAAATGGAGAAAACATTGAAGAGTTAGCTGATAAGCTGAATCAGCCAACAATGCAGAAAAGTCCCTATGTTGAAGCTGGAGCTGGAGTAATCAATCAAGATGAAGATGAGATAGTTGAATCTCAAAGACAGCTGGAGAATCTGCATCTAAATGATGAGGAAAGAGCTGCTCAAGACAACACAGCTGCAAGACGACTAAACCCAGCTGATTTACTTCAACCTGATGTGAGATGGCTGAGAGACCATCCACCAGAGTTAGTCATTGGAAATGTAAGAGATGGTGTAAGAACCAAATCCAGAGCTCAGCAAGAAGCAATGTTCACTTGTTTTATTTCCCAAATAGAACCAAAAGATGTGTCCCAAGCATTGGATGACACACATTGGATTCAAGTCATGCAAGAAGAGCTAAATCAGTTTGAAAGAAACAAGGTATGGGAATTGGTGCAAAGACCAACCCATCAAAATGTTATTGACACAAAATGGGTTTTCAGAAACAAGATGAATGAGGAAGGATTTGTGGTAAGAAACAAAGCAAGATTGGTAGCCAAAGGGTATTGCCAAGAAGAAGTAATAGATTTTAATGAAACGTTTGCTCCTGTTGCATGATTAGAAGCAATAAGGATGTTTCTTGCCTATGTTGCACACAAGAACTTTATTGTATATCAAATGGATGTGAAGAGTGCATTCTTAAATGGATTGTTGGAAGAAGAAGTCTATGTTGAGCAACCTCCAGGTTTTGAGCAGGAGACCATTGGAGATAAGGTGTACAAGCTCAAGAAAGCTTTATATGGTTTGAAACAAACACCAAGAGCATGGTATGATACATTGTCTCAATTTCTAACTGACAATGGATTCACCAAAGGCAAAGTGGACAGAACACTCTTCAGAATTCAAGATGGAGAGAGTATCTTTTGCTTGTTCAAATATATGTGGATGATATCATTTTTGGATCCACAAACAAGGAGTTGTGTGATAAGTTCTCAAACCTCATGCAAGGAAAATTTGAAATGAGCGTGATGGGAGAGAGCCGACATTCTTTCTAGGACTTCAAGTTAAGCGGTGAAGGATGGAACCTTCATAAGTCAAACAAAGTACACGAGAGACATAATGAAAAATTTGGTATAGAAGAGAAGTCTTCGTGAAAATACCAATGAATACATCGATCAAGATGGACATAGATACGGATGGTAAAGTTGTAGATCAAACCAGATCTGAGCACTTATTGGATCATTGCTCTATCTAACAAAGAAGCGAGCCGGACATCACCTTTGCGAGAGGTGTATGTGCAAGATTCCAATCGCACCAAAGGAAAGTCACATGACCGCAGCTAAGAGAATCTAAGATATTTAAAGGGATGCCAAGAATTTGGCTTATGGTATCCAAAGGAAGGTGGATTCAAGCTAATTGGTTACTCGGACTCGACTATCTTTGGATGTAGAGTTGACGGAAGAGTACTTCGGTACATGTCAAATGCTTGAAACAGATTAGTTTCCTAGTTTAGCAAGAAGCAAAACTCAATAGCCACATCCACAAACAAGCGTAGTACATAGGCAAGCGGCAACATTGTGCCCAAGTCTTATGGATGAGACAACAAGTGAGAGATTATGAAATTGAAGAAAAAGAGATTCCAATTATGTGTGATAACACAAGTCTATTGCAATCACTCGAGAATCCTGTGTTGCATTCAAAAACAAAGCACATTGATGTCGGATATCATTTTATAAGAGATCATGTTGAAAAGAAAGACATCAATTTGGAATACATCTCAACCGATAAATAGTTAGCCGACATATTCACAAAGCCATTATGTGAATCAAGATTTGAAGAACTTAAGTATGAGCTAGGGTTAATTGAGTGAGTTGACACTCAAAAGACTCAATGAGAAGAGATGAAACATGAAAAGATGAAAACAGAGCGATCTTATAAATCACCAAGTGAATCGGCCGATCGGAAAGTCACCAGACGAGTTAGGCGACAACAGTCACTATACGAATAGAGAGAAGAAGAGTTGAGTCGATTAAGGAGAAAGCCGAGTCATTTATGAGCTAAGTGACAAAAACGTAGTCGTTTTTAATAAGCGGGAATGTTTTTAAGGATGACATCAGTAAATAATGACAGTGCGATCAAAAGTCGCACAAAAAGCATATGATTGGATATAAATGTTGCCGCATTAAATGCAGGAAATTAAATGTTGATCGGCGTGGTGAATCAATCGTGATCTTGATCAAAATTTCAAAACCAAAAATACGTCCTTTCATAACCCTTATATACTCTTTCGATCAGTTTTTCACTCTCTCACTTAAACTGTTCATCTTCAAGCATTCGAAAGAAAGTCTCTTTTCTCTCCAAAACCCTACCAAATCTCAAAGCTAGTTTATCAAGATTAGATCGGTAAAATATTCTAGAAATGGCACCAGCACATGATTTCGCTAAGCTCGCAAAGCAAATCCACACCGGATCAACTGTGGATTTTGAGGGGGTGATAAAACAGGGTTCCGATGAAACCCTTGTGAAGAAGATAGTGGATAAAATCGAGAAATCTGGACTGAAACCATTCCTCACGATGGAGTTTCCGATGACATACGTTGAGGAGGTCGCCCAGTTTTACGTGAACGCCGAGGTGCAGGACGAATGGATTAAATCCTCCGTCCACCGCAAGGACATTCTAATCACTGCAAAGGACCTTGCGGAGCACTGTTTATTGCCATCAGAGGGCATGCCGGAGATATATGAAGCCGACGTCAACTTGGCTGATGCATGGAAGGAAGTAGCCAAACGTGAATGTGCTACAAAAGTTGTCTACACAGCTGAGAAGAAGCTGCTGAAGGATGATTATCACAAACTAATGGATATCGTCGCGAAGAGTGTAGACATGAAGTTTGGCAGCTTCAATCAGCTTTCCAAAACCAAGTTGATTGTCATGGCCGTGATTATGGAAGAGAAGAAGATCAATAGGGCTGAATTCATTTACAAATTTACTTTGCGAATATTGGCAACAAGTCTTTCAAGGAGGATGGATCATTTGGAGGATAACATGGCTATGACCTAGTCATTGGCCATCGATGGAGGTGAAGGGTGTTCCCCTCGACATGGAAAGCCATTCCATGTCAACAAGAAGATGTTCCGGCCAATCTCTCAGAGCCCGAGGAAGAGAGCCTACGCAAAAACAGCTTATACCAGTGAGGGAATCACCGACCATGTCCGACACACCGCTTCTTCCCCTCCTAAAAAGAGAGTCACTCAACAAAGAAGAAAGTTACTCTATGAAAGAAGAAAGACGCACTGCCCTGGCAGTGAAATCACTTGCCCCCGCAAAGAAAGTCACTCCGCCGCAGCCGAGTCACCCGCCCCTACATACCGAGTCACCCGCCCCTGCAGCCGTGTCTCCCGCCCACGCAGCCGCGGTGGAGAAGGAACCCTTACTACCTTCTCTAGGAATTAAGAAGAAGAGGAGGATCCAAGGCGAGAAGGCAAAATGCCTCTAAGATAACTCCGAAGGCCTTTACCTTCAAGGAACCGGAGGAAGTGGAACCAGACGTTCCTCTTGTGAAAACTAAAAGAAGAAGAAGAATCACCAAGCTCTCGAGCTTGAGAAGACGGGCCGAGTCCGCCACTCACCGAGAAAATCACCGAGATCTGCGGAAGAAGTGCGCTCGAGTAGTTCTTGATGAAACCGCCAAATTTGCTGAAGGTGATCAACAGAGGCCCTCGAAGACCAATGTGGATAGAACAAATTTGAGGAACATGAAGCGGAGACAAAGCAGAATCCCACGACAGGATCGTGTCTCCACCGCCACAGATGTTACCGATTGTGAAGAGCAAAGAGAGTTTGCTACCTTCTATTCTTGAGAAGGAAGGCCAACAAGGGGAGAATGATGATGATGACATAATTATGTACTCTCCCTTGTACCCGACATCCGAGCCGTCTGCGAGAGTGGAAGAATGGAAGCCGAGTCACTCTAGGGCACGCTTGAACATCCCGAGTTTATTGAGGAAGAAGAGAAACTCTTCAGTTCCTTGAAGTTGATACTGTGGCTTTATGCAAGCCATGGATGAGGATAATCGCATTAATATGTTGCAAACTCGCAAGGAATAAGAAAAAGCTAGAGCAAATGAGAAAGCAGAGGCTCGTGAAAAAGCCAAAGATATGTCCTCTCACCGCACCAAATGACCATACTCATCCTCACCTTGACATGCTCTCCCAGGACAGTGATGAGGACATGGACCCTATTGCGCACAAGAAAAGTTGGACATGCAAAGAAGCCATGCGAATCCACGTTGATGCATGAACAACAGCTGACAGAAGGACCAGGAGAGTCTTCCAAATCACAGCTGGAAATTGATCCGTTGGGAGTGGTGCAGCAGATTGCCATAGTTATTGCTGCAACCACTTCCATAGTTCACTCAGAGGACGGACCTAAGGGACTTGGCGATGACACTGGGAACTTGGGCACCCAAGTTGAGCCAACCCCTGTTGAAGGTGTCTTACCACCTGTCCCCATGGCTGAGCACTCAAAGGAAGCAGCCGGGAGTCTGGAGCAGAGTGACCCCAACATAAGTCACTCAGCCGGTGCACCAGCTGAGAGGGAAACTCACTCCACTACAGCTAGGTCGGAGGATGCTGCAGATGACTCCACAATGCAGAAAGGAGGCGAAGTGGAAAAGAAAAAAGAAATAGAACAACATCAAATTGTCACTGATGAAGCTCGGACAGTTAAGTCTGTCTCAGCTGAAGTGCCAACAGCTTTGCAGGCTGAGGATGATGCTGATGCAGTCGAGGCACAGGATGGATCTGCCATGGGAGTTAACACTCTGGGCAATGAAAGTGCAATCCAAGGAGTTGAGACTCCTGTGGATGCCACCGAAGAAGACCCTAAGACAATGCGTCTATCGAAGGGAATGTACAGGCCTTGCTGCATTGAGACCGCAGGAGGTAATGAAGGCCCAAGGGAGGTTGAGACTTCCCTGGGTAAGAATCAAGAAGAAAAGAGCATTCCTCAAGTCATCATTGCGACTCGTAAGAGGAAATCGATGCTCTTCACGATTCCCAAGATAATCCTATACAACATTCTTGGGATCTCAAGACGGCCGATTCCACTCCACGATGCAAAGGACTTGGGTCAAGATGTTCCACCAAGTACGCGAGCAAGCCGAGAATTCAAGGCGTCGCTCGACAAACTTTCAATTTTGATGATGAACCAAATCTTCGTGCTTCATCATCTTCCGATGACGCCGATGGTGCAAAAGAGGACACGCCAATTCATTTAGAAGAAACCACCGAGGCTGAAGAAGTGATAATACAACTCGGTCGCCCCGCGTTCCCACCAAGGCCCAAATGAAACCGAGTCGTCCTCGTCCGTGCAGCTCCCAAAGTCTGCAGCAGAGTTGACTCAACCAGACACATCACGAGCAGTGCTCGGATGACTATACATTCCATACCCTACATCCGTGATGATGCTTTCAAGAGACTTTTCCTTTTTGATTGAGGTGCCCGACCTTGTAGAAGAAATAGCTCGTGAGAGAAAACGGTACCACAAACCTGATCCAGTGATTCCCACCGACTACATTGTCCCAAAGAGAGTTCAATTTTGATGTTGCTTGGCCGCCAGCTGAGACTAAGGTAACAACTGAGGTGCGTGAAGTCTTCAAGACTATCTTGGGAGAGATTGAGAAAATTGAAAGGCACCAGGCCTCGCTGGATATGCGGCTGGACAACAGGGATGCCAATCTCACAGCCGACTTAAGAGAGATTGTCTTGAGGATCGAGAATGGTGTCAACAACAGAGTACAATGCGATTCGAGCAATTCGATACTTCAAAGCATTATACAACAAAATGCCGATCCGGAGCGCCGATAATCTTCGACATGAAGAGGAGGATGCAAGAAAATATTGATAGAATGCATGCCTCCCATACCATTGAAATGGAACTGCTGCGAGAATTTCACAAGAAAGAACTTTTGCGTGTAGAGGGGAGCATGAATGCCAAGTTCAGCCTTCTTATGGCTGAAATGAAATGGTGGTAGCCGAATCCAAAGCCACCCGCCGTAATTTCGAACAAGATACTCCGCAGCAGACTCCAAGCGGGACTCGGCTATCACCGCTTAGATTTTATGCTCGCAGGGATATTTCCAGGGGTTCCTCTCTCCTTTGATGATGCCAAAAAGGGGGAAGAGGAATACCTGAAGATGTTGAAAGGGTCAGCGAATGAGAAGAAGAAGGAAACAGCTGAAGAACAGAAGAAGGAGAAGGGAAAAGTCTTGTTGGGGAAGGGTCAAAGGATGTGACCCTAATGTTTGCTTGAAACCCCTCAACAAGGCCATGTCACAACTAGCATAATCAAGAAACTTCCTGTGACTCTCCCACTCCAACACTCTGTTGTGCCTATGTTTGAGAAGAGAAAAAATCGTAGAAGCGAGGGATAAAGGAGGTTGAAAGGAACACGGATGCCCGTGTTCTAGAAGTGTTGAAACAATTCGGAGGCATTCCTACAGAAAAGACACCGATGCCATTCCAGATGATGGAAACGAGCCAAGATCCGTTGAAGAGTTTAAAACGCTCGAGTTCGAGGGATACTTCGAAAATATGTCCATAGCCCAAGCCTGGACTTGTCTTGGGAAAAGGTCTCAAAGTCTGTGAGAAGAAGGCGACGGTGCGTGACTACTAGCAACACTCACTCTGCTGGTCACTCTACTGGTAAGAAGAAGACTCCAGTACAATATACGCCTAGAGGAGGAGGAATAAGTGGTGAAGGTAGAGGCTTTAAACCTAGACCTCTACCCAAAAATATTGAATATGTAGATCCAGGCAAGAAGGAAGGATCTATTGGGTTGATATGATGATATAGCCAACTGGAAGTGGAGAAAAAAATGTTGAATATGTAAAGAGTATTGAAGAGGAAAACGAAAGGCAAGATCGGTTGTGGCAAGAAAGACAAGAAAGAAAAAGAAGAGATGAAGTCCAAGAGAGCCTACGAAAAAAAAGCAAACAAGTAGAAAAGAAGAGAAAGAGAGCAGAGGACGGGGCAAGAAAGAAGAAGAAAGAAAGGAGGCGTGAAGGCGATGAAGTTTGTTGTCCACCCCTTCATGTATTTTAAATGCATATGTATGTAAGTCTTCAGATGTTGAATAAGAAATTTGTAATTTCTATATTTTTGCATAGTAATAGAATGTTATGTTTGCTCGATACACATTGTAAATAGGTGTAAAGGACAAGAATGTTATGATCAATAAAAAGATTGATTCTACGCATACATTCTCTCACATCGCATTGTCTGTATGTATCTTGATGCTTACATTTTGTTTGTATGTTTTAAGTTTTGGCATCATCAAAAAGGGGGAAATTGTTCGAAATTTATTGTTTAGATTTTGATGAATGCCATGTAAAACTTAGACCAAAAATTTGGCACCCCATTTTCCTTGTAATTTGTATTTTAATAGATAGGGTTGTATGAGTCTGAGTCAAGTCGGCTATGCCTGGATATACAAGAAGTCAATCAAGACTAGGATGAATACTCCGCGTGAAGCAAATGAGTGTGAAAAGGAAGAGAAGTCAAGGACTCGATCAAGGAGTATCACCGAGATACGGTACTGTATGAAGAGTTAGTCAAGTCAACTCAAGAAGCCAAGTCTCAAGTTGAAGTGGCGAGATGAGTCATCCATTGATTGGAAGCTAACTCAAAGTCACCTGGGAATAAAAGGATCGCATAAGTCAAGACAATCGAACAAGATCCGTTGATGAAAGTCAAGAATGTTACTTAGAATAGTAACCTGTTAAAGTTGTCGAGATAAAGTGTTAATTCCATTTGCGTGCAAAAGGAACAAACCAATGGGAAGCACTCGCACTAATGTCGAGATTCTACAATGCCGCAAGACATTTAATACGAGGAAATGTCAACATCGAGGACGCAAAAAGACAAGCTAACGAACACAAGTGACTTTTGAAAATCAACTTATCTCTTCAACGGGCGATTTTTGAAAGTTCACTATAAACGGTGAAGAATCACTTTGAGAAAAGGTTACCCCGCATACCCGAGATAACAAGCTTTATTCACACTCGTAACCCGCAATATATTCTCAAGTTATTCAAGCAAATCCTCAAGCCTAAATCTCGAAGGAAATCGATCTAACACTAAGTCGTGAAGGAAAGACAACTTCAAACCATTGAAGAGGAAACTTTTGAAGAATCAAAAGAGGTCTACTTTCCAAGGAGGATTGTAGGAAGGTTCAAGGTTGAACTACTCAAGTTATTGGAGGGCTTCGTGATCAAATCCAAGAAGTTTGAGCAAGTGAGTCAAGTAGCAAGCGCAGCCACCCTACGAAGAAGTTCGAGCCGGACGAGAAGCCGATTGTTGACCAAGAATCTCCGTGATCAATCCCAAAGGAGCAAGTCACCGTGTGTGATCAAGACTTGTATCCGGACCGATAACCACTTTGTACTCGATCAATACTTAGTGGATTTCTCCGAGTTGGAGAAGAGAGGAGTAGAAGAATTACCCCATCTTCGAACCTCTATAAAAATTTTCAGTGTCATTTACGTTTCAACATTCTATTTCTCGCATACATATTCTATATATGCGATATTTGCTATCCAACCGATAAGTAACTAAGTCTTTGAAATCAAGTGTTTAAAACAAAGTAAATCTATTAAAGGGTGTTAAGTCTTTCATTTGAAAATCTCATCACAAATCGAAGTTAAGGTTTAGACTAAACAATTGAGTTTATCAACATCTCAATCGAGTCCGCTGAGTGGCTAACTCTATTTGTTAACTAACTTAGCCGTCCCCAAGGACTTAGCCGTGTATTTAACTCGTAATATTTTAAAAGAACTAAAATCGAAAAGTTGGTAAGTTTATTCAACCCCCTTCTAAACCTTACTCATACCCTCGGGACCTACAAACAGATATCATAAGTCCTCTTATGTTAACTTGTTTCATCTTTATTCTTGTTTTTACATGGAAAAACATTCTCAAAATATACAAAGATTCCTTGATTCAATTATTACATTTTCATGAATATCAAGAATGTCGACTTGTGCACAAGGAACCGATATGCACTCTTCGTTATGTGCATATCCAACAAATATGCAACCAACTGTTTTAGGCCCAAGTTTTACTTGTTTAGGCTTAGAAATTTCTACCTTAGCCAAACAACCCCACACTTTAAAGTGTTTATATCTAGTGTATGTCCTTTCCACAATTCATATGGAGTTTCATCCATTTCTTTAGTGGAATTTTATTAAGCATAACATTGGCCGAGAGAATTGCTTCTCCCCACAAGTTCAGGGGTAGTCCCGAACTTATCAACGTAGCATTCATCATCTCTTTAAGAGTTTGATTCTTGGGTTCAACAATTCCATTTGATTGAGGTGAATATGATGTAGTAGTGTGATGAATAATGTCGATTCTCAACAAAATTCATCAAATGGTGCGTCATATTCTCCACTCTATTACTTCGAATAATTTTTATTCGCTTTGCTAAGTTGATTTTCCACTTCATTCTTATAGTGCTTAAAAGTATCCAAAGCCTCATCTTTGCTTCTTCGCAAATATACATAACAATATCTTGTGCAATCGTCTATAAAAGTAACAAAATACTTTTTACCACCTCTCGTTTGCACAAACTTCAAATCACAAATATCATTGTGAATTAATTCTAAAGGAGTGGTATTACTTTCAACAGACTTATATGGTGTTTTAGTTAACTTAGCTTCAATACATATTTGATATTTATGATTATAATCAAATTGCAAATTAGTTAATAAATCCAAATTCGTCATTCTACGAACAGATTTAAAATTTGCATGCCATAATCTATTATGCCACAAATAAGAAGACTCAAGCATATAAGCAGAACCACTAGTAGTATTATTATTATTTGTTTTTGGTACAATAGTAAAAATGTTCATCTTCAACATTCCATCACAAAGATAACATTTCCCCACATAAACATCATTCTAGGTGAGTACAAACTTATCAGCTACAAATACAAGCTTAAAACTATTCTTGCTAAGCAAAGAACCCGATACAAGATTTTTGCGAATGTCAGGCACATGTAGCACATTGTTGAGGACGAGCTCCTTGCCAGAGGCCATTTTCAAGGTCACG